>JAQZBX010031419.1:0-26332 GCA_029593785.1 Cabassous unicinctus | reverse complement strand
CCACCACCAACAGACAAACAAACATACAATAGAAAATCATTGCTATAATAGGTTACAGTTTTTTTTATGGAAGTGTTGAGATCTGAGATATATGTAGAGATTCTACAAGACTTTTTAAAAATGATGTGGGTGATAGTAAGTGTGGGTAGGTGTAGCAAGAAAGGAGCTGCAGAACAAGAGACAGTTTGGTGAGGAAAGACGAGCCTCACAACAGCTCTATAAAGTTCACTGGGGCAAATAATTCTCATTATTAGAAGAATCTTCCTGAAGAAGATGGGACTGTGTCTGAGTCTGGAGGAAGACACAGTCCCATCTTGACTAGTTTAAGACAGAGAAAAAGGAGATGAGAAGAACCTAAAGAGAGGCTAGGAATAAGTAATACATGATTGACACCCTGTCTACATGCCCTCAAATTCAGGCTCCCTTCTCTGAATTTACAGAGATTAGGTTCTCTGGACTCATATTGATGAAAAGATGCATTGAAACTTGACTAATAGCTCAGTGAAGGGTCAGATTCATTTTCCAAGCTCCCAGTGGAATATTGAATACCAACTTGAGGCCTTTGAAGAATAATGAATCATAACAGTTGACGAGTTTGTGTAGTACAGGATCAGGCTGTGTGCAGCGAGATTTTTAAAAATGACCTATGTGCAGTCACCACTAAATAGAGTTTCTTGAAGCGTAAACTGAGTCTATGATCTGCTTGTGCCAGAGCTGTAATTCTCCTAGAGGCAGCTTCCTGAGACTTGATAAGTGGAGAACACCGTTCCCTCCAAATAACTCGTGATGCTAGATTTAACATTGGAGTACGCGTCACCCTTCACCCAATGATCTTTACCAGTTGTTGCCCAATTAAATGAGAAGGAAACAGCTCAGGTAGATTGATAACACTAAACACTAGTCATGAGAGGTTCCAGGTTAATTAACAAACCTCCTGGCCATAGTGATTCTCACCTCTGATATCCACAGAACAGAAAAGCATAAGAGTATTTACTCTTATCTCCCTAATGGATGCAAAAATAGCCTATAGGGGTTTTATTCTGAAATTTACTGATATTCCTGCCAGATTATCCCTTTCATAACTTAAATCATTTACTTTCACAAGGCAAAGTATTTTCAATGTACTTTTACTTGCATTGTCTCATTGGATTCTTCTCAGCAACTTATCTGCTAGATCTAGAAGCTGAGGTACTGAGTGATTAATTGACTTGCCCCAAATCATATGCCAATATGGTGGCAGAATTGGTGCCTGATTCCTGGTCTAGGACCTCTTCTTTTTTATGCTAGTTTTCTTGATCTGTGTCAGCTATCTAGAAGACTGGACTGAAAAGGCATATAATTTATGTAGAACACATCCATTTAGATACAACCCCTGAGCTTTGAAAGCCACTGAGCTCCTTTTTCCTATCTTTGATACTTCTGACGTTTTAGCAGGGCTTTGCAGCCAATGGATTTACAGTGGATTTATTTACAAGTTCTACCTCTGAACAAATAATAATTTGTATGCGTATCATTCATTCTTGTCTTGATATATACATAGGCAATATGTGGTTTACCCCATATAATTTGTTACTAAAGATGATGTGTTTATTACCAGAAAAACTGAAAAGTGTCTTCTGGTTTAGAAGTTACCTGTGTGTACACCATTGCTTTCATATTTATGCTCTTGTCAAGAGTTAATGATCGCTTTGTCTTTTTGGTTTGAAAGATAATCCACATGTGGACGAACATCCTTTAATAAACCCTTGTGCACAGGTTTCTGGTAAGTTCCCTTGGGCTACAGTCATTTTACTGGATGAAAACTTGAGTCACCAATTAGCCTTGAAAATTAGCTTCAAAATGCCTTGGAAAGAATCCTCCTGTTGCAATAGACCACACTCATACTACCAGGTTGTCTAGGAAATAGTAGCTTTGTCATTAGTTTGATGAGAACAGATAAATCAGAGCTCTTAAAGAGTGGTTTTTGGTTTAGTTTTTCCTTCTTGACAGGAAGTTTGATCTGCCTGTCCTACGTGGACTAAGAGAAAACAAACCACAATACACTGGAAAGAAAAACAGAAAGGTAGCTGGTTTTGTTTCCTAGCTGCTAAACCAAATATCAAGCAATGGGTTGGCTTAAATAAAGGGATTTTATTGGCTAGTGGTGAAGTTCAAATTTGAGGCATCAGTGAGGTAATGTTTTTTCCCAGAAGACTATGGTGTTCTGGAGCTGATTGCTGGTGGTCTTGGTCCTTGGCTTTTCTGTCACATGACAGTGCACATGGCAACATCTTCTCGTTTCTCTTCCAAGTTCTGTTGACTTCCAGCTTCTGGCTACTCCCCATGGCTTCTCTACCACATTTTCACTCTGCTTATAAAGATCTCCAGCAATCCAGATTAAAGCCTAACCTGATTCAGTAAGACTATGCTTTAACTGAAGTAACATCTTGAAGAGATATTATCTACAGTGGGTTCACATCCACCAGAATGTGGACCAAGACCAAGAACATTTCCAAACTGGGGTACACTATTCAACCCACCCATCGTAGCAAAGAATCCAACAAGTTTATTCATGTGTGGGAGTGGGGGTGGGGATGGAGGTAAAGCCAGAATAACGGATATTTAAAAATGGCATATAGGAAGGAAGATATAGGCCTTTGTTTCTTGCTCTATAATGAATGAAATTTCATTGCATTAAATGATAGATAGGCTTCTACCTTTCATTAGCATCTGCATTGGTCACAAGAGAGTCAGCCATTAATAAAGGTCGGCAGTTCTAAGCACTGTAATTGAAACTTTGCCGTGAAATAACATGAAGTGTAAAAAGAAGAGAATCCAACATGCATGAGTCTAGGGAAGGGACATTTGCACAAAGGTGGTGGGTTCTGCTTCCTGAGTTTGTTTAGACTTTTCCTGCTCTTTGTTTCAGTTTTAAAGAAACTTGCAATTCTCAGATGAATACATACCTCACTAATCCTCTCCTCCAACTGTAGGCTTCAGACACATGTGTAAGAAAGCCAAGCAGGAGAACTGTCTATTACATTTAAAAATTTCCTTCAAGTTAGAGAATGAAAATAGGGAGATGTTTGCTACCCATCTCCCTTGTGAGTGTATCAGAAGGAGTTATTGGTTAATATTAGAAAGAGGTTCCTGTTCTTGGGAAGAGTAAGGTTGCCATGGATTTTATACCTCCCCTCTTGAAGACCCCAGTCTTAGAGCCCTCAGTCATTTGCTGGGTAGGCCCAATCGAGGGTCATCACTATTTGGCACCAGTTAAATGATAAGATAATTAAAAGGTTTGCCTGGATTCAGGTATTACTATACTGAACAATATGGTTAGAATACTTTACTGGGAACTTTAAAAAAAAAAAAAAAGAGGTGGTATTGCCTATGTAATAAGAGAAGATATAAGATGGATTCTATATTTCTTTCATGTTTTGGTTATTTGCTCATTTCAGGGTTTGGATGGTTGCAAAATCATTAGCAGTTTGCTCTCCTTTCTCACCTGCACTGTTTCTTTCCTATGCTCTTTATTTCTTTTTTTCTTCCACAGACCTCACCTCCTCTATGCTTTTCTGGTCTGTTTTATGCCATGACACTTAAAAAAAAAATCTTTTTAACTGCTTCTATAACCATTTCTGCTTAACTCAGGTACCTGAATCCAGAATAAAGGGTCCATGAGTTCTGTTAGACTCCTATAGTTGCTTACTAAATGTGCTTCTCTGCACAGTTGAGAGGTGCTATTTGTCTTCACATACAAACCCTTTAATACAGAAATTCTTTCATTTTGGAGGAAAAAGATTGACTTCCAATTGTCCCAAGAAAACTATCTCATTTAAAAATAGAACAAGGTTTCTCACATTAGTTTTCTTTAAAACATTCTCTGGCTACAGCAACACTGTCATTTTTCAAGACTGCCAGCTAAAGTTAGGCTTTCAGCTTTAGCAAATGAACCCAACCTATATGGATTATATTTGCAATGAAATAATATTTATTGCTTTTATTAGGAGCATGCAAAAAATGCTCTAAAGAAAAGAGTGAAATGTCATCTGTTCTTCCAACACTGCAAAATCTTGACTTTATGTCCTAATCTTATGATGTGCATATTGTAAACAAAAAACTGGAATCCTATTATCTTAACGTATCAGAACATTTTTCTGTTCCACTACCTTTTAAAAATTAACTGCCTCTTCTTCTTTATGTAAATAC
The DNA here is from genome assembly GCA_029593785.1 of Cabassous unicinctus. Lineage (NCBI taxonomy): Eukaryota > Metazoa > Chordata > Mammalia > Cingulata > Chlamyphoridae > Cabassous > Cabassous unicinctus. The sequence continues at coordinate 22,144 of JAQZBX010031419.1, read as the reverse complement.
CTGAATATACTTACTATTTCCTTATTGTTCAATATTCAGGTTGTTTCCAAAGCTTTGCCTTTTTAAACAATTCTGCAGTGAACACCTTTGTGCAAAAAACATTGTTGCATTTCTTTAGTACAGATCCCCTGATGCACAGTACTAGGACAAAGGGCCTAAGTGTTTTCAGGCTCTTGATTAATATCTCGTAATTGAATATTAAATTTCTTGTATTTGTTTCTAAATATTTATTGGTTTCCTATTTATGTGGTGTCTTAGTGGTTTTTTTGCCAATTCATTTGAATTCTCTTTAAATAAATGCTATTTAATGTCTTACATGATCATAATTTGTATAATGGCATCCAGAATACACTTTGTTTTACTCTAGGCTTCACCATCACCCCTATATTTGTGGGAGAGAAGGTTATATGCTTACTATTTTATTTTAGGTGGACCCATACCTAGAGAGTAGGTCCCTTGAGGGGTGATGTCACCTACCGCCATTCTCTTGTTGCTAAGGAGACCCAGATGATACCAGAGAAAGATCCCTGTGGGTAAAAGGAAACTAGTATAAAGAAGTGCAAAGAATGGCATGAAGGCTTTATCTGGAAAACTCACTCACAATTATGCTTGTTTTTTTCATGCACATTAGCAAGTCAAGTAGGCCTGTTCTTTCCCATTCCACCCCTCTTTAGTTTCCCACTGTCCCTCTAGATACTTTTTTATCACATCTTACCATCAAAAGTGGCTTTGATTTCCATTTTATCCTGATTTTACTGCATAAAAATGTAGTATATTCATGTAAAGGGAGCTCCACAGATCGTTTCAGTTCACCTCCCAGGATTGACTCTCGTTTTAGGAAAGCCCCATGAATCTTCAGATCTTCAGAGAATGATTTGGCCTATGATTTAAGAACAATTGGATTAGTGATGATGATTATTTCTGTTGTTGTTATTGTTAGTATAAATGAGTATAGTCTGACCCAGCTTGAGAATGTGAGATTTACCTGAGGGGATTAAAAACAGTCTTTGTCCTCTGAAGAAGCAAGAGTAGCTTGCTTTTTTTTTTTTTCTGGTGGTTTAAAGGCCAACGTTGTGTAAAAGTTCATTGGGCCATGAGGAATGAGACCTAGAATCGAACGCTCAACTTAGTTACAATAAATAATAAAAATTAATCCTGTTGTTCCTGGATCACACATGCTTATGGCAGGTGAGTTTTACCATCTGAACAGAAGGGAAAACAGTTCTTTGGGAAGGAGCTATATGCGTCAAAATGAAGCTCTCTGGTTTTATGTTTGATTTATGGTAAATGGGCTGCTTAAGGTAAATTCTGTGCTCACAAAAAAGGGGTTCAAACAGCAGGTCAGGGAGTTATCATCACATTTTATAAATGAGAGAACTTAAACTCTGAAAGGCTAAGTGACTTTTTTCAGGGTCACATAAATAAACTGGCGGAATTGAGATTTCTAGCCTAGTGGTCTTTGGACTGTATCATACTATATAAAGTGAATAGGCTAGTGCAGTTTATAGTAGCCTGAAGTACGACTGCAATGGAGCAACTATCAGGAAAGCTCTGGCTGGGAGCCAGGAGGATTGCAGAATCAGTAAATTGATCAATGAGAGTTAGAATATGGGTGGGAGGAAAGAGGGAAGGATTTTCCACCGTGTTGAGTATTGGTTTATCCAGAAAGGTGATGCTTGATCTACATGAATGGGAGATTACTAGTGAAAGTTAACTGGTGCAAGACAGAAAGTGCTTCAGATAATTATTATTATGTAGCACCTTGAACTGTCACAACCAAGATAGAAACTGACAATTTTTGAAGTGACTTGTGAAATGAGATCAACATTTTAAAAATGTCTTGCATTTAATAAATATCTGACTTTTCAGGAGAAAATAACTTTCAGTTTCTATATAAAAACAACTTGACATTTTTCAGTAATACTTTTTAATGAGCTTTGCTCTGAGCTATAATATAATGAAATTTGCTTAAAAGTAGAACAGGCTGGTAAGGCTTGGCAGAACAAAGAGGCATATGGTAAAACAGTTGTGATTTATTGGCAGAGCCTTTCAATTTTTGGAAAGCTGGAGGTTCTCTGTACACACTGGACTGCATCTTGATATTCAGTCCTATAAGGGAACCACAGCAAAACAATGTACTTAGATTACACTATCTTGATGTATATTTAAAGCATATTACCTTTGAATATATGTTGTAAATACAAAGTATGTTCATATTGTAAAGTGAAATGGATAATCGAATTAATTTCCTTGATTATCTATGTTTGATACCATTTAACATGGCATCCAGAAAATTGTGGTATTTTGGAGGGGAAGTTTTTGATTGTTTGGGGGAAAAAAGCAGTCGATTCTGTCTCACTTAGCATTAGTAAGTGTGGAATGTTAAATCTGGGCTGCTACAAATTTACTTTAAGATTCTTAAAGCCAGTTTAAAATAAGAGCTGTGTGCAAACTAGGGGCATACGTTAATATTAAAATCACTTAGGAGTGAAATCAATATCTAATCAGACGATCAGTGATCCCCGCATCAGGCCTGATTACCAAGCCACTAAATGGCATTTTCTTTGTCTTTTAAAGGGAACAATCTTTTATCATTCTTATCATTCAAGAAATCTCAAATGAGTAGTGAATGAATCACCTCCCCATTTTCCTTTTATGGCATATTCATTTAATATTTTTTATCAGAGCCATTTATTTTCCTGTAATATTTTAATTCTTCAATTAAACCAGAACATCAATGCCTTTAGGGGATACCCCCACCCCTCAACTTGTCATCATGAATTTATTGAAATGTAGAAAATGATATAATAATGAGCTGCAAAATGGATTCCTTTTGGTTTCATTAATTTATGCTTGTGGCTTGTCAGTCACATTGTACACCCAATCAGAAATTTGCAGTTAAAAAATAATTCACCCACTTAGAGATTAGCTTGTCAGACTTCATGGAACAGGGAATAATTTTTTTTTTTTAATTCCTCTATCTAATTAGTCTTAAAAAGATTCCTGAAAACATGCAGTTTTTCCTACTTTAACTTTTTTTGGTACATATTTTCTTTCCTTTTCAGGTAATCTCTGCTTCTAACAGCTTCTGGAGAAAGATAAAAGATAACTAGAAATGGTCATAATAATGCTGCTAATAATAAGAGGACGTTATATAAAGCTGTCCTATAAGTGGGTTCAGAGTTGCTTAGGTTCTGCTGCCAGACTGTACTCTGAAAATCAGCGTGTGCGTGGGGCATGATTATTTATCTGTAGACTGCCATGACGCTGTCATTTTCTTTTCTCTTTTTGTGTTGGCTGTAATGGAGAGGCAGGCAGTACAGCATCTCCTTTGTTTTTGCTGGGACTTCCTGGTTCAACATGCTCAACACGTCGACTTCCCAATTGCAGTGTCCTCCAAACCTGGCCCTCTCCTTTTTCTCCCCAATAGGGGAGCTTGTATAATATATTGTGTATATATATACAATCATGAGAATTATGCTGTTTCAGTCTTTATTTTATCTTAGTTATTTCTACAATCTCAGCCATCTTGAAAACCCTAATAAAACATTCCTCCTTATTTTTTTCAATATTAAAGGCAGAAGGGAGAAACTTCAGATATATTTCACAAACATCAAATGATGCTGAAGTTAAAAACTCATTAAGCATACAAGTAAAATAGCACAAAGATTAAGTAATGCAGCTTTTTAGATGTGTACATTTTTCCTCTGGTGAAGTGTAATAAATAGATCATGTAAGTTATAATAGATAGGATTCAGTGAAGAGCATGTCAAGTAAAGATGGTCTTTAAATTAGAATTAAATGCATCTAATTATCAACTATTACATTGCTTATTTCGGGGGCAATTTTAAGGAACATGGAGTCATTTGTCCTACATGTTTTAAAGAAATTACAGAAGACTGGAAATCACTAAATTGTCACCAATGCTTTCTACTCTTCAGCACATTTTAAGTATTATAGCAATGCCTGGATTTTCAATGACTGGATTCTGGAATTAAATAAAATGGATGCCTTGGAAAGACCTGCCATTTGTTCACTTTTATCATGGTGTTGTATTTAATAAGCTTTTAGTTGAGTACACATAATGGGGAGAAATCTGTTCTGAAATTTAAACTAATGAAAGCTTTCTGAAGTGGCTTCCAAATAGAAAATTAAGGCTTCTTTTCAGAGCATGGGTAAAGGATTGGAATTCTGATTAGCCATACAATGTGGATTGCTTCATGATTCATCTCTGCAAATCAGCAGTTTGAAATCCTATGGCTAGCATTGGGTGCTCTCCAGTAAGATTCTGTGGACATCAGATTGGTATTTAGCAGAACTATAATGTCAGTTATCTCAGAAATCATTTTTCTCAATATGCACATGCTTATATGCTAAATTAACACAGAACCAAATCAATTACAGTTTTATTTCCATTGGCAGAGGTTAATACCTGTTGGTATATTTACCTGCAGAAGGCTAAGTGTCGTGACCCTTGGAAGAATGGAATAATCATATAAATGAAAACGGTAGGCAAGTCAGAGAATTGTTTTTTGAGAACTTGGATGCACTTTTACCTATCGTTAATTTATCCTTGGCTGACTTCATGAAATAATTCAGTTGGATTAAAATTGAACATGCTTAAAGGGGCTGTTTGAGTCTGAATCAACACTTGTGACAACCTGTATATAAAATATCACCTTAAGGGATTCTGTGCTCAGGGTAGCTGTTCTAAAGTAGGCAGAGTGGTTCGATTTCAATCAAATACCTATCTCCTGGTTCTTACTATGTGCCAAGCACATAGTGCTAGGTGATATATCCTAGAGGAAGCTTTAGCCCCCAGTTTTCCAGAAAGGTCTGATGGGTCCTCCTCAAGCATCCTGGAGAAGGATGTAGAAAGTTTTGCCTGAGTGAGCCATGCTTTTAAGATCACCTTTAGTCTGGAAAAGTGACTTTGACATTTAACTGTGTGATTATTTTTCCCTCTTCTTCCTGACCAAGGGCAAGTAAGCAGTTAGAAAGCTGAAGAGAGATGTTTCCACTCTAATGCTGGGGATGGTCATTAAAGCTGGGGAATAATATGCCTTTCCACACCCTTGCAAACAAGGAGCACATATCTGTACCTGCAGAAGGTGGTATGTGGGGTTCAGCCAGGCATTATGCCCATGTAGTGTTTTTGCTCTGGAAATTGCAGGTTCCTGCATGCTTGCTGGTGAACTTTTGTTACTTCCCCTGAAAAGCAGCTGTAACTTCCACAAACAGCTGGGTTCTGCTGCCATCACTTGGAAGAAGCTTGTTTTCTCAGTGTCTATAGGATCCATATTCTGGGGGAGGATGGAAACAGGACCTAGAGAATTCTTTTGCTTTTTAAGAGAGTGCACTTTGCTGACACAGCCCTACTTTCAAAGGAAAGCTCAAATTCATTTTCCCATTTGCATTTACAAATGTATACAATACTATTTAATGGACTAAATATTCGGGTAATTCTTATTTACTCAAAGTTAAGAAAATGGCTCTATAAACATGATTATAAACAGTGCATAGGAAAAATTAAATCCAAAAACTGTATGCCATCTCTGAGTAAGTGTTACTTGAGGCTTCACAGGCCCAGCATTGCATACAAGACCCATCTACCAGGAAGATCTTCAGGTAGACCTTAGGTACTCCCTGTTTCACTCTTCTTCCTCCTCCTCCTTTTAAATCAGAATGTCTTTTCTTTTGCCTTCTTTTTTAAAAAAATTTAATTTATTCTGTAGCTAGCTATTTAAAAAGTAAATGCAAAAGAGAAAGGATGATTCCATAACCATTACACATAATGAAATATATATTCCCTATAATGAATTCTGTCTATTATCCTATAACATACTGTAAGCATAGTTGTTGACTACAATGTTTTGAATATTTGTTCCTTGTTCCATTTGAAGCTATAAAGGTAAAAACTACTTTTAATTTCAAGGAAATCTATATTAACTTCGGCTAACTAATTAATACTTGTGTAGGTGCTTTGATGGTTGTTAAAAGAAAGTTATAAAAACTGCTCGTTTGAGGAAACATTAAAGCAGAGTCAGGGACTCAAACACTGTCAAGCCAGATAGGAAAAGAAGGTATTGCTTTTTCCATTCCTCCGTCCCTCCTTCCCTCCCTCTTTTCCTCTCTCCCTCTCTCCCTTCCTCCCTTCCTTCCCGCCTTTCAATAGTTAGCAAGCTCCATGCAAGAAACAAGTAGTCCAATTTTATGTGAAAGTTTGATTTTTAAAAATGATTAACTAATTTAAGCAAAAAGAAAAGTTGTTTTGTTTTTTTTTTTTTAAACTGGAGGAGCTACCGAAAAACAAGGGGGGGAAATTGACTGTGGTCAGATAAAGCCTCTGAATATTATGTAGCAACTACTGCCTTAAGGTAGTCTAGGCTCCTATGATGATGATGATGATGATGATGATGATGATAGTGTTAGTTGGTGTAAACTCTTCCTAATATTGGAATACAAATATCAGGCCCTGGTAATATTTCCTGGCACAATGTATGACATTTTCGGTCACACTCCCACCGTCTAGGCATGTCTTCATTCTGTGTATTGATGAGATGGAGAATCCATAATAACAATGGCTGTCAGTGATGTTAGGTATAGGAGCTGTCATTTCAAAATCATAAATTATTATCCTAATTCTAAGGTTGTATCTATGATCATTATCTCTAATAAATTTTTAAAATTCATCTAACCATTTAGTTTGGAGATGGGTGGGAGATATGGTAGTTAAGAGAGCTTAGCTGGAGTTCTGTCTCAACCATTTATTTACTGGATGACCTTGGACAAATGGCTTTCCCTTTCTGAACCTCAGCTTCCTTGTTTCTAAAATTGAAGGTTGGTGTCAGCTGACCCTTAAGGTTATTTCCAGCTGTTAAATATTATAATTTCACAAATGAATTCTTCCAAATGACCAGTTAGAAGCATTTCTCTGTTAACATTTATTTTTCTGAAGAAACCAATTTGTGGATGTGATAATATATTCCTCTTTATGAATCCATTCAAGATGAAAATGTTGTCTGTTATATTTGATGCAAATGATCCTTTGATAGCTATATAGATATTTTATATAGATATTCTGAGACTCTGTTTCCTCCTCTCAAACTGTTGCTAAGGCCAGACAGCTGATAAGGGTTACATATTAATTCCTGGAAAATTCTCCAGAACAAGAATGGAATCAGGAAAGGACATGCGTTGCCAAGATGGAGTGAATTTGACCCTTATTCCCTGTGGCCAAAGAATGGGGTTCATTGACTTCTAGACCTTAACAAAGGGCAGGTTCCCAGAAGCCAGCTTTCAGTGAGGCAGAATGATTGTCATGCCACATCTTCTAGGAAGGCACCACCTCTGAGGCAGATGGTTATAACTTGAGACAACGGTAACAATAGTTGTCTCCGGCAAAATGTATGCCTGTAACCATTTTTAAAATCTGATGTATATTGATGAGGATATTTAAAATTACAAAGAGTTCAAAGTACAGAATGGGCTGTTTGTAGAACAGAATAATCAGTGAGAGTTTGATGAATTGAGAGGAAGAAAATCTGAGAATGGATTGATGAATTTTGAAAAGCATAAGATTCAGAGATCACTTATTTTTTTTTAAAACCAAGCATCAGTTCCTAGGATCACTGTCAGTAGGCCTGTTTATCTTGCCTCTCTGTGATGAGGATCCATCAGAAATATTTCTTTGTTGAACTTTCTACTTTAGACACATTTATGGTGCTCAAATTCTGCAAAGCTGAAACCAGACACTCACTGACAGTAGGTGCTATCTGAAGCAATATATTGCTCAGAGAATTGAAAAGTTGTATATCTGATTTGGGGGTCTCTTGACACAGGCAGTTAATTATTTTATTGCCCTACAGGAATTTATAGTTGTCAGTGGCAGTTGTGACTGCAGTTTTGAGCATTTGCTTAATTAGGCATATTAGTAAGGTAGGTGATTCTGGATGAGGAGCTATCAATTACCACAGACTCTTCTAGCCCCCAAACGAAATGTGTCCTAACCAAGGAAACTAAAGGAGCCCTGAAAACTGTTTGAGGGATTTGGGGATTATTTGTAATTTACCATGGAGCCTTTGTTGTATTGATTATAACTTTCTATGCTTAGGGGGATTAATTAATAGGACTAAATATGAAAGGCTGCTTGCTAATGATATTAACAGGAGCCATAATTACAGGATATAATTGCCAATAATTCTTCAATGGTTATTTGGTAATCAGTTTCTTTTGAGGTTAAATGAAAATCAGATAGACATTTTATTCATAGAGATATTAGCAATGCAGTGATGCATGATCACACTTGTCATTTATTGTCATCAGTGCTGCACAGTGTACTAAAGGAGGCCTATGTTATTTCCAGGGTTAGTTGGGTGGAATCCTTCTAGAGGTGCAGGGTGGTGTTCTGGGGAGAAGTATAGTCTTTGTAGTTAGAGAAACATGGGCTCCAAGCTTGGGAATGTATTACTAGGTACATGAATGCTGGCAACCCACCAAACCGTGCCAAGCCCCTGTTTCTTTATTTGTAAGTGGGGGCAATGCCTCTCTGAATGTGTTGTTTTTAAGATTAAGTAAAATGATGCTTGTGAAATTCTTACTATCATGTCTATTGCATAGTAGGTGTGGTGCAGTGAATGGAGGCTGCTCGTAGTCTCAGGGTGGTAGGGAAGCTCAGCAGCAACCAGGACACTGTTGATGATGTGGGTGAGGCAGATTCTTTGGGCTCACATCCCAGATACACCTGCTACTGGCTGTGAACTTTGGGCAAGTTGGTCAACCACCCTCTGCTTTAGTTTCCTCATCTGTAAAATGGTACAATAATTTGTCTACCTGATAAGGTTGTTCTTAGGCTTAATTGAACTACTATATGTGAAGGGCTTAGAAGACTAGCACTTAAGAAGTGTTTTAATTATTATTACTAATAGTAGTAGTCACCATGGAGAAAAGCCTGTTCATGAATGATGAAGTAGAGAAAATTACCAAGGACGATAGATTCTTTACCTGCCTCAAGAGGAGTTATTAAAGTCTGTTAGAAGGTGTATTAGACAGCCAAAGGGGTCCTGATACAAAGTACCAGAACTCTGTTGGCTTTTATAAATGTATTTATTTGGGGTAAAAGCTTACAGTTACTATACCCTAAAGGGTCCAACTCAAGGAACCATAAGGGTTACTTTCTCACCCAAAGTCTGTTGCCACATGTTGACGCAAGATGGCGGGTGATGTCAGAGGATTCAACCTTTTTCCTTCCTCTAAAGGCTCCATGGTCCCAGCTTCTTCCGAGCTGTAGGCTGGCCTAAGGCTCGTCTCTCTTCCCAGAACTCGTTTCTTTCTGGGCCCAGCTGCTTTGTTCTCTTCACAAGACCAGCTGTAAACTATCAGGCTCATCTCTCTTCCCAGGCCGCAGGATCCTCTGTGTATCTGTATCTCTTATCTTCTTGATTTATTATCCCTTTATATAGCCCACCAAGGGCACAGCAACAAAGGGGTGGGGAATCAACCCTGTATGCCCTAATGACATGGTCAAATCAAAGCTCTAATTTTAACATAATTTAATCAAAGGCATCTCAGCTGAATCTAATACAATCAAAGGATATCATGCCCAGAGGAACAGACCACTTTATAAACATAATCTTTCTTTTTGGAATTCACAAATAATCTCAAACTGCCACACTCCACCCCCTGAATTCCAAAAAGACATTACAAAATTCAAAAAAACTTTTAATCAGTAACAATGCTGAGAACAAAATCATATCACCATCAGTTTAAAGAAATACAGTTTGTCTTGGTGCAAATTCCCATCTAACTGTAGACCTCTGAAACTTACAAAACAATTTATCTGCTTCCAATATAAAAAGGGACAGACAAAGGATAAACATTTTCATTACCATAAGGAGAAATCAGGAGGGAAACATGAGTTATGGGTCCCCTACAGTTCCAAAAACTTTGCAGGGCATACTTCAGTAGATTTCAAAGTCTGAGAGTCATTCTTAGGATGATGGTTTCCTCTCCCTGGGCCCTCATGGGGACCCACCCTTTCCACAGGCTTGCCCAATGGCCATTTTCTTGGTTCCACCCTCATCAAGCATCTGGGTGGTGTTAAGCTCCAGACCTCACCCTCCAAGAACATTGGGGTGGTGGCCACACCTTCCCCAACCTTTGGGGAATGTGCTCCACCCTCTCTGTAGCCTGGGGCAGCAAAACTCTCCCTGAACAATGGGCTGGAACATTCACCCTCTACAACTGCTGGGGCAAACTCACCCTCTCTGTACACATGGGTGGGGTCCCTCTCTTGGCCCAAGGAGATGTCTTAATTCCAGATCTCAACTTCCATGGTTTTCCTCTTAAAGCCATTTTCCCTTCCATCTCTCCCATTGATGTCCCTTTTAGTCCAGGCTGACAGTGTTTTTTTTTTCATAGAGCTCTCTCAAAAAACTTGTTGGTTTAGAATGCAAGAAGCAGGGGTCCAAGCCATCAGACAGTAAGACTTTCCACAAGTCTTTCCTGGACGACTGCATTTCCAATCCTGACTTAAAAGTTCCAAGATGATTTAATTCCTCAAATGGGGCACTAGCATCTGGGGACTTGATTTCCAGAGGCTTGGAATTTCTGGACTCAGTTTCTGGTTTCTCTGTGCCCAACAATTCAGTTTTCAGCTTATCCCTCTCATTTAGCATTCTACTATAAGCTACAAAGAGAAGCAAAGCTGTATTCTCCAAGTTTCCTTTGGAAAGTTCCTCAGCTAAGTACCCAGGCTCACCGTTTTCAAATTCTGCCTTCCATAAAATATTAGGAGTTAATCTTGCTAAGTTTTTTGCAACTTTAAAACACAGATCACCTTTCCTCCAGTTTCCAATAATAGTTTCATCATTTACTTCTAAGTCTCCTCTTTAAGCCCCCTCTCAATTAGAGGTGAAGTGGGCATCACCATCCCATAATAAAAAGTCTCTTTAAGCCTCCTCTCAATTAGAGGTGAAGTGGGCCTCACCGTCCCATAATCCTCAGGATTGGGGAATGAATGAAGGACTAGAGTAGACTTACTGGTGTTCTACTATAGACTTATTGTGATTCTAGCAATGGAAGAACTTATATCATTGATGTGGAGACTGTGGCCACCTGAGATTCTGAGAGGAGGGAGAAGGAAAAACAGGCGTCATATGGGGGCATTTGGGGGACTTGGGAATTGTTCTGAATGACATTGCAATGACAGATACAGGCCATTATATATCTTGCCATAACTTACAAAATTGTGCAGGAAAGAGTGTAAACAACAAAGTAAACTATAATCCACACTTAGTGGCAATGTTCCAAAAATGTATTCATCAATTGTAACAAAGGTACCATGCTAATGAAGGATGTTGTTAACGTGGGAAAATGTGAGAGGGGTAGGGAGTGGGACATATGGGAATCCCCTATATTTTTTGTGTAACATTTATGTAATCTAAGTATCTTTTTTAAAAAATTTAAAATTATGTTTTAAAAAAAGTCTCTTTAGCATCCATATATCTATCAATAGTCTCTTCAAAGCAATCTAGATCTTTTCTATCAAGTGTCTCAAAATTCCTCCAGAAAATACTCCTTAGCCATTTATAAAACTGTTCCAGCATTTTGGTAATTACAAAAGCACTACCCCACCCCTGGTACCAAATTCTATGTTAGTCAGAAAGGAGTGCTGATGCAAAGTACCAGAATTCTGTTGGCTTTTATAAAGGGTATTTGGGGTAGAAGCTTACAGTTACCAGGCCCAAAAGGGTCCATCACAAGGTTTCATGAGATACTTTCTTACCCAAAGTCTGTTGCCACATGTTGATGCAAGATAGCAGGTGATGTCTGCGAGGATTCAGGCTTCTTCCTTCCTCTCAAGGCTCAATGGTCCCAGCTTCTTCCCATCTCAGCTGTAGGCTGGCATAATGTTCGTCTCTCTTCCCAGAGCTAGTTTCTTTCTGAGCTCAGCTGCTCTGGTCCCTTCACAAGGTCAGCTGTAAACTATCAGGCTCATCTCTCTTCCCAGGCTGCAGGATCCTCTGTGTATCTTCTCTATGTATCTGCTCCTCATGCCTTCTTCTTTGATTATCCCTTTACATAGCCTACCAATGAGTCAGGGACAAGGGAGCAAGGAATCAACCCTGCACGCCCTAACGACGTGGTCAAATCAAAGCATAATCTTAATCTTAACATAATCATAATCTTAACATAATTTAATCAAAGGCATCTCAGCTGAATCTAATACAGTCAAAAGGTATCACACCCAAGGGAACAAACCAGTTTATAAACATAATCTCTCTTTTTGGAATTCATAAATAATCTCAAACTGCCATAGAAGGTATATCAGATGTAGTCTTACTGGCTTTGATATCTGCATCAAACTTGGAATTCCACCATCTATATTGTCTTAGGATGAGGCAAAATAGCATTAAAGGAGGAACAAGCATGAAAGTGGAAACTTAAAGAATCCAGCAGACATGGTTGGTTATCTATGTTTTACTAAGAACAAGAGAAATTTAAGCAAAGAAACAGAGAAAGGTTTATTTCCACCACACATCCACAAAGAAATCTGCAGTAATCTGGGAACCTCCCCCCAAATGTGAACAATACCTGCCCTCCCTTCTTGCCCTCCCATTTATATGACCCTCCCTACTCTCATCCCAGTTGCTAAGAAATAAGAGTAAACTTTGAAGGCCAGATAAAAAGGTATTCAGAAAGGCAAGCTACAAGTCGGTGGCCTGAATGCAGAGTCACTTCTGGGCTTTCGTCATCTTTCTGAGCCCTGTCAACCTAAGTGACCCATTGCAGATGTATGCGGATCGGGGCTGTACCCTCTGTTGCCAGTCTCTGTCTTGCTCTGCTCTGAAATATACAGAGTGCTAGAGAAGTATATTTGTTGCATTCATTTTTATACTTACATACACTTCCTTGAGTTCAGCCCCCTGCCCCTGCTTTCAGTAAGAAGATGAGCAGTCCTCAGTCACACTGAATGGGTTAAGGAAGCTAGCTGGAGTGTTTGGCTGCTTCTCATTTATTCTTTGTTTTGTTTTTAAAAATTGTGCTTCCAACCAACTGCCTGCATCTGCCTTTTCTGCAACAGGATATTGATTAGCTTTTGAAATGGTCTTTCTCATGCTAGATATTCTCTCTGTTAGATATTGTAGGAGTGGAGACTATGGTCCTGTCCTTGCAGTGTATCCTAAAATTTTACAACTGTGAGAATCAAGAGCCTCTGATAAGGAGAATGACACACAACAACCCTCTAGTGGCCGGTGAGGGCCCAGTCGAAAGAAAAGGAAAGCCAGCCATCTTTGAATGGATTGTGTTTCAAAAGTGCCTTTGTGAACTGGTTGTTTGAAACTCAGAAATCACTTTTTTTTCATTGATATGTTAGTATACTTGATCTTGAGTTCTTCAGACCTGGTCTGCTTAACCCCAATGCTTAACCTTTAATGTCAAAGTGGCAGACAGTGTTGCACAACCATAGGACTTTGCCACCATGCATATCCATAAATTTCTATAGCAAATTTGATTCTGAAATGCAACTCTAGATGCCAGGAAAACAGTTGTAGCTTAGAAATTGGAACAGGGCTCCCCTAGCCTTAAGTCATTGCTGAATGCTCCTATGAAATGGGCCGGACTGTGTGTTTTCTTGGCACTGAAAAAAAAGGGATTTTTCTCTTCTTGCCTAGGTATTCCTTAATTAGCAGCATATTTCCCACCCTCTATTAACCATGTGGTAAATCAAGAAACCATGGGCTGTGCACAGACAAAAAGAGGAAAGACACATTCAAGTTAGATTTGGCCTCCTCATTGGAAAAAAGGAAAGCAAAGGCAAGGAAAAGAAAGGAATGGAAGGAATGTAGCAGTGGTACGTTGAGGAGAAAGTTAAGGGAGTTCCTTTTGAATATTGGAAGAGCAGCTATAAATGTAAAGCTTCTGTGATTTACTGGGCACTTCTTATGGGTCAGATACTGTGCTGGCACTTGACTTGCACTTTCTTGTTTAATCTTAACAATAACAGCTTCAGATAGATACTATTATCAACTTCATTTTATGGATGATTAGTAGAAGTTTAGAAGGATTAAGTATCCTGTTCAAGATTGTGTAGCTAGTGAGTGATGAACCTAGAATTCCACCATGCTTGTTGGATTCTGTAGTCTGTCTTCCCTTTGTATGGCTTTTATTGCTATAATTTTGAGAGCAAATTAATTTTATCCTGTGCTACTAAATGCTACTTTTAACATCCTGTGCTAAACATGTATTTATTTCCCAAGAAAAAAGTAGCATTTTGCAGTTGCATAGAACTGTGATCACATTATTACAAATATATACTAATAATCTAAAGTCCAGAGCAAGACAACTAATTAAATAGGCAACATCTTTTCTATTTGCACTTTGCTTTAGGGATGTCACTTAACTGGCTTAGACTTAGATTTGTTCATCTGTAAAATGGGGATAGCAGGTTTGTTACGAAGATTAATGGGAAGGTATGTAAAGGGCTCAATATGGTGCTCTATGTTTAGTTGACTCTCAAAAAATAGCAATTATGATTATTTATAATGTCATTTTGCTGCTATTATTATTTTTTAAAAATAATCTCTCATATAGAATACAAAGGCTAATGACTACAGAACTCTGATGAAAGTGAGAGCCACTGAGTGTACTCTTTGGATAGAATGTATAAGACATGGGACTGTATAACACAGTAAACCATGTGGTAGAAGATGGAGTGTGGTTAACAGTACAAATATGAGTGTTCTCTTATGATCTATAACAAATGTACAATGTTAATACATAGTGTTAATGATGGAGGGTATATGGAAAAAATATACCAAGTGTACGCTGTGGACCATAGTTAGTGGTAATAGTCTGATCATGTTCTTTTATAATCTGTAACAAATATTCCACAACCATGTAGGGTGTTGGTGGAGGGGTGATATACAGGAATCCTGCACATTATGCGTGATTGTTTTGTAAGCTCACAACACCTCCATTTAAAAAAATGAAAAAAAAGAAAAACAAAAAGAATACAATGGGTAGTTATTCAAATTTGGAGACATGAGAACCTGTAAGAAAGGTCTTCGAGGTCTCCTCTGCTCTTATATGCCATCCACACTTATTTCCTTTCTAGAACATAGTGTTCCTGTTTCCACAAATATCTTCTTTTACTCACTAGTAATATTTTATTCCATTTTAACCAAAATACTGGAAACTGATTATGATAGTTTTTATTTTACTACCAATTTTCATAATACTAAGTTATCTAGTTCTGAAAGAGATCAAAAGTCGTCGTATGATATGTTTCACTACAGCTTTAATTTTTCGGGTGAGCTAACAAATGATATTTTAGTTATAATCTCACTTCTGTAGTTTGTAGCACGTAGCTGTGTATCATTGCTTATTAATGGAAACTATCTTTAGTCACAAAGCAAATTCCTAGTTTCCACTCCCTAGCAAGTTCCTGTTTTCCGCTAACAAGGTCCTGTTTTTCTTCTCCCCCTTATCTAAAAACGTAATAAAACATATACTGGACAGAGAAGCTTGAAACCAAGCACACTCTAAGGAGCACAAATAAAGTGGGCAAAACAGTGCCTATGAGCTCACCTCTTCTGCCCCTCTGCAGATGCCCACTTGTAGACCCTGGTTTGCAGGTGGGCTCAGCCACTGGCATCCTTGTCTCCACCTCTCTTTGTTCAGGGAGGCAGATTTGAGACTTTATCGCCTGACCTCCACCAGCTTAATACATTTTTCCCTTGTGTGATCAATCAGTCTTGGTGTAGACTTTAATTCTCTGTGCCGGATAAGAACCCAGAGAACCTGTGGGGTTCCCCATCAGTTCTTCTGACTATGAAGACACAGTTTAAAGTTTACAAGTAATGCCTTTTAAATTGTGTGGCTCAAGTCTTAAATGGTTTTAAAGTATTCTAACTAAATGTGGAAGCAAAGGTTTGGTGTAGGTGGGAGTTTCAAACCTGCCTGCCTGTGGTTTCTGTAAGAACTCCAGTTTCCTGTTTGACTCCAGTTTAGCAGTAGTATTAGGCTAAATTTAGGTCCTAGGTCCATAAATGTATAGTGCTTCTGTGAGGCAAGAAATTATTTCTGTCTCCATTATTCTTCATACTCTCACAAAGATGTAATTTCCCAGAAATTTACTATTAAATTCTTTGCTGTTGAATAAACTTCAATGTAAAGTGGTTATTTCTTGTTCTTATCCAAAGTAGATTAGTATTTAACACCAAAAGGAATTTGAGGGTTGTCTTATCAATAAAGATTTGATACAAAGGATGGAACTGCAGTGAACTTTAAAAATGCCATGTGACCATTGAATCAGGAAAAATAAAGTCTTTGTCATTTGGTAAATTAACTGATTCTCAGTATTTTTTTTAATCTGCAAATTGCCTTTCTTATTGGGTTTCTGAAAAAAAAAAGTAATTAATATAGTGCTTAACATTATGTCTGGTATGTATTTAAAGCTCATTAAATGTTCCCCTCTTTCTTCAAACATTTTTCCAACTTTATTTCCCCATTTTTCAGCTAACATAAACTGCTGAACCAAGAAATTGTCTTATCTGAAATATTTTCTGACAAAAAAATGCTGACTAGTTTCCTTGATTTAGACTCCCTCCATTAGCAACTCCTTATTAATTCTGTTAATGAGGTATGCACATTTTTAAATTTCAGTGACTTCAAGTACACATTTCACTAATTCCCAGAATGAAACCAGGATATTTATATTTAAATGGTATAAACTGAGAGCAATAAAGGAATAAGGTAGGGAGGGACTTACACAAACTCAAGTTCAAATAGCGAATCACCTCACTAATGCAAAAACAAAGCAAATTCTCTCATAGAAGAAGATAACCATGCTTTTCAAGGATATTTAAAGGTTTTGGTTGTGTTTGCCATCTCTTTTTATAATTAAAATGTTAGTATTACTTTGAAAATCAATGTCTTTCTGTATGCTTTTTTTTTTTTTTTTTGGCTACAATTTTGAAATGTGATACAGCAAGTTCCAGTGACCTTGTACAAGACCTCTCTGCTTATCTGTCAGTCTGTGTTACCAACTAATTGGGGGACCTTGAATCTGTTTACTGAACTCAGAATCCAAGTATTCTCACCCTGAGAGTGAAAAGGTGGAAATAAATAAGTCTTTGAGACTATTTTCTGAAATTATCCTCTACGTGGCTGTGAGTCTCAGATTCTGCTAATGTTATTATTTCTTAATAGTGCTAAGCAGCCACCTTTTATTGAGTACTCATTTAACCCTCTAAAGAAAGGGTTCGTAACCTTTTTTGTTCCACAGACCCCTTTGCCAGTCAGGTGAAAACCACAGACCCTTTACTAAGTCCACACTATAACATGTATTATTTAATAAATATATCACACCTGCACCAACACGTCCCCACAAGAATAATGTTTTCTTTGAATTTCGATTCAAGCTCATGGACCCCTGATTAAGAACCCCTGCTCTAAATAGACCTATTAGATAGGCACTATTCTTATGCCCATTTTATAGATTAAAACACTGAGATTTGGAGATTAAATAATTAGCCCGCAATTACATAGGCTTGGGTTTGGAGCCCAGACCAAGCCATCTGGATGACAGAATTCAGACTCTTTGCATGCGTAGGTGACAGACAACTTGATGTCAGAAATTACTATATACCCAAAACTGCTTATCTGTCTGTACTCAGGTGAGAAAATGTTAATTCTCTTTCTTTTCTTTTCCTCTTTGGATAATAGTAGCTAGTTTGTGATATTCATTTATAAGTCAACAGCAGCTTGTGAAGACTCATTTGAATTAGTTTTGATGTTATTAAGAGGATAGCTCCTATCTCTTAAGGTATCAAGTCTCGGAGAAGGCCTCAAGGCATAACGGGGCCAGGAAAAGGACAGAAGGTAACTCCAACCCTGCATTTCCTGGATTGTTACTGTTTTCTTATGGAGCCAGTCTGGAGGAAAGATAACGTGAAGAAAGTGGAGAAAGTGTGAAGAGAAAAAGAGGTGTCATGAGACTTCACAGACTAAGGCAGGCATGTACAAAGTTACCAGAGGAAAATGGGGCATCTTTTCTTTTTAGGCAGTTTTATTGAGATATATTCACATACTATACAGTCCAGCCAAAGTATACAATCAGTGCCTTCTAGTATAATGACAGAGTTGTGCATTCATCACCACAATCAATTTTAGAACATTTTCATTCACCAAAAAGAAAAACCCCATACCTCTAAACCACTAATCTATTTCTGTCTCTATAGATTTATTTATATTTTATATAAATGGAATCATACAAAATGTAGTATTTTGTGTATGGTTTCCTTCACTTAGCATAATATTTTAAAATTATTTTTAAATTAGGGTATAGGTTTACAGAAGGGTCATGTAAAAATGCGTTGCTCCCATATACCCCCCTATTGTCGACACTTTGCATTAGTGTGGTACCTTTGTTACAACTGATGACAGAATATTGAAATAGTGCTATTAACTATAGTTCACATTTACCTTAGGTGTGTTTTTCGCCATATACCACCCTACTATTAACACCTTGTAATCGTGTTGTACATTTGTTATAATTCATGAAAGAACAATCTTATATTAGTACTAAAACCCCAGTCCATTGTCCAAAACAGGTTTCACTGTGTTATTCGGTTCCATGTTTTATCTTCTAACTTTCGTTTTAGTAGCATACATGACCCAAAACTTCCCCTTTTAGCCACATTCAAATACATAGTTCAGTGCTGTTAAATACACTAACAATAATGTCCTACCATAGCCACCACCCATTTCCCAACCTTTATATTCAACCTAAGTATAAATTCTGTACAATTTAAAGCATCAGCCCCACATTCTCTACCACAATCTATTCCCTCATAACCTTTGTTATAGAATCTATCTTTATGAGTTTGTTTGTTATAATTAGTTCATATCAGTGAGATCATACAATATTTGTCCTTCTGTGCCTAGCTTATTTCACTCAGTATAATGTCAAGTATAGAATTAACTTCCTGAAGAAGTGCCAAAATGTCTTCCACAGCAGCTGCACCATTTACAATCCCACCAGCAATTAATGAGTGTTCCTATTTCTCCACAATTTCTCCAACACTTGTAATGCTTTGTGTTTTTTTTTTTTAAATCATAGCCATTCTAGTGTGAAATGATCTCTCATTGCGGTTCTGATTTGCATTTCCCTAATAGCTGGTGATGGTGACTATCTTTTCATGTGCTTTTTAGCCATTAGTATATCCTCTTTGGAGAAATGTCTATTCAGGTCTTTTTTGGAGGGGTTGCTTGTCTTTTCATTGTTGTGTTGTAGGATTTCTTTATATATTGTGGATATTAAATTCTTATCAGGTATGTGGTTTCCAAATATTTTCACGCATTGTGTAGGTTGTCTCTTCATTTTTGTGGCAAAATCCTTTGATGCACAAAAGATTTTAAATTTGAAGCTGTTCTATTTATCTACTTGTTTCATTTTTGCCTGTGCCATAGTGTGCTTTTATGAGGTTATATTATAAATAACTGTTCTTGGAAACAGATACTTAAACCCAACCAATAGATGAACATGTATTAATTGGCAGCAGGAATTGGGTAAGTCCAGACACTATTGTTTCTCTTCCATAAATATAATCCCATTTCAGAGAGACTGCCAAATAAGATGAGGACAGTTTTGATCTTTTTTAACAATTAATATTGACTTTTATGGGTCAGTTTTATGCAGACAGGGAAACATAGTTAGGCATACCCTCCAGAGATTGTGACAGAGAGGAGTATTTTTAGTGGTAGGATTCAATTCACACTGGCATTAATGTATGAAAAGATTGACAACAATGTCTAATTGTTTTCTATGTTACTAGTTCCAACTAAAAATAAAGTTCGTGAACCAAGCAGTGGGAAGTTATTGATTATGACAGTTGCTCTAAACATGAATAGCTTAGAATCACTGGTTTTAGTAATCAATTTCTGATTGTAAAGAGGGCATTTTTCCATCATTTCTCCTTCTCCTCTGTCTAGCCTTCCTAAGCCTCCTACACTAAATATTGGAACATACATTGAAGTGGGGGAATTTACATGCTACTTTAATTCTAAAAGAAATACAGTGGCAAATCGCATTAATTTTTTTTATCTTTAGCCATCTTATTGACTGTTTTTACCTAAGTATTAACAGACACATGTACACATTCACACAGATGCAAAAATATCTGCCATTTTGTATTAAGTTAGGTACTCTGCATATGTACAGTTTCTCTGGAAGTATCATGAATCAAGTACACTGGTTTTAATAAAGTTTCATTTTCATTATATTGAGAAGGCCTTTGAAAAGACCCATTTTGGGAAGCAGATGTGGCTCAAGTGGTTGGGCATCCATCTACCATATGGAAGGACCTGGGTTCGCTCCCCGGGACCTCCTGGTAAAAAAAAAAAAAAAAAATGCGAGCAGGCGAGCCGGACCCAAGCAGCAAGCCATGCAGCAAGGTGATGACGCAACAAAAGAGAGATGCAGGGGAGAGTCAAGGTGAGACGCACCAGAAACCAGGAACTGAGGTGATGCAAGTGACAGGGTGCTTCCCTCCCACATCGGAGGTCCCTAGGATCGAATCCCAGTTAAGCCTAGAGGAGAAAAATGAGAACAGAAGGCAAGAAACAGATACAGAAGATCACCCAGCGAATGGACACAGACAGCAAGCAGGGGTGGGGGGACTCATAGAACTATACACCAAAAAGAAAAAAATAAAGTCAGTTTAAAAAAAAATACCCATTTTGTCTCCATTCATAGTTTCCTGAATGCTTTCCGTATACTCCGCCATATAGCACACTTTAGTATTAGAGGCCTGAGAAGTAAGATCAACAGGAAAATATTAAGACTTAGTTTTCATCTGTGTCAAGATGCTTTCATGTTCAAGGGAAAAACTACACCAGTTTATTATATCATGTAACCAAAAATCCAGAGGTGAGATAGTTCAGAGCCTCCAGATTCTTTCAGTATATCCATTCTGCTATCTTCAGCAGGATGGTGTTTGTCCTTAGGCGTGACCAGTTGTGATCACAGATGGGTGCAGTAGCTTCATGCATTGCAACCTCCTATAACCACATCCAAATACAGAGAATTCATCTCCTTTGTGTGTATTTGTGTATCTATGTGTGTGTGTTTTCAGATGAAGGAACCCTTTCCCAGAAGTTCCCCAGAAGAGTTTATCTCCATGCTCATTGACCTTTCCTATATCCAGCATTAGGAAGGGAATTACCAGGAATGTCTTGGCTAATCAAGACAGGCAGGGCAAGAAGGGTCAAATTTATCCAGAAGCACATCATCACTGAGTACCTCACAAAATTAGAGATAAGAGGTAGATGGAAAAAACAACACAAGACCCTGGGAGTTTATAAGCTACTTAGAGGTTAAAAAAAAAAAAAATTTTTTTTTTCTGAGAAATACACAAGGCATCTGTGTACAGGTAAAAAGTAATATGATGAACACTGCGGGGCTTGGAGAAATCAACATAGACTGACAATGTCTGTATTACCAACTGATTTATTTAAATCATAGGCAGGGGGAAAAGTGACCTCAACAGTACCTGCCTTAGTTCCCAGGCTGCTGTGAGAAACCACACAGAGGGTTGGCTTACACAGTGGGAGTGTATTGTCTCATAGTTTCAGAGGCTAGAAAGCTCGCTTCCTCCCGGGGTCAGTAGCCTTCAGGCTGGCCAGCAATCCTTGGGTTCCTTGGCATTCCTATCACATGGCGAGTCTTCTCCTTTTTCTTCTGGATTCCTGCTGACTTCCAGCTTCAGGCTTCTGCCCATGGCTTTCTCCTTAGAAGGTCTCCAGGAAGAGGACCTAGACCCATCTTGATTCAGTCAGTCACACCTTAACTAAAAACAATATCTTCAAAATGTCCTATTTAAAGTGGGTTCACATGCAAAGAAATGGGATTAAGATTAAGAACGTTTTTTACCCCTGAGCTACATAATCTATCATAACCAAATTAAACAGGTTTCAGTGACAATAAAAGACATATGCCTGACCCAGTCTACATATTTAACCATGAGTATACTAAGCCTGGGAAGACTTGAGCCCATTTTCAAATCATGCCCATTGAACAAGACACTTTATTTAACTTTTGATATTTCACTGTTAAATAATGAAAACAGTTCCAAACTCC
>JAQZBX010031418.1:0-26327 GCA_029593785.1 Cabassous unicinctus | reverse complement strand
TGGCAATCCCTGTAATTTCTGAGTAATATTTAGGTAATCTTAACACCTTTAAAAATACATCTATTTATAAATATATATATATATGTATATATATGTATAAAATAACATTTATGTAAACAAATGCACATATATGCATATGTATTTATATATCATTTCAAAAATATTTGTATGTATTGTGAAAAATTTGATTTTTACCCACAATAAAAAAAATGGGAATAAAAAACAAAAAAAAATCCTTTTATAAAAGAAATCTTTCTTTTTTCCTTTTATCACTGCATTATCGGATGTCCAGTGTACCATGACACCTTCCCCCTCTAATTCCTCAGTGTCTCCCAAATTTTCATTTAATTCTCAAAGAAGGTTTGGTTAACAGCAGAGTCACAAAGGTAATACTAAAGACTCCCACATACCCAACTTCCCTCCCCATTCCCCACCCCATATTAAAACCTTTTTTTTAATGGATGTTAGCATTGTTATAACTGTTATACAGATAGTAAAGTACAGCAACTAAACATTGTTGATGGTTTACAGTATAGTTTACAATTAAGACTGTACAGTTTAATAATTTTTGATGATATTTACCATGTCCTGTGTCCATTACTGTAAGGTAATGATAAACATTTCCCAGGACCACTAAATATTCCATTTGATCTTAAATTTTCCTTCCACCCCATCCCCCTGTGGCATATGACACTCCGCAGTCTTGGCTCATGGAATAACAAGATTCATACTTATATGTCCTGAGTATTCCAACCTGCCCTTCCTAATCTACCCATCTGTCAACCCTGCACCACCAAACCCAGTAATATCACTACCCATCTGTCCTATCCTTCAATATGCAACTATACTCTATCACTTTACCATAGATTATGTCCATATGGGTGATGGCTCACAGCCTACTTTTCTCTTTCTCTCCCTTGTTAACCTATCTTTCAGACAATGGTTCTCAGAGAATGGTCTCTTTCCTCAGTTCAAATCAGTGAGGTCATATACTCTTCATCCTTCAATGCCTGGCTTGCTTCACTCAACATAAGGTCTTCAAGATTCATCCACGTTATTCCATGTGTTAGCACTTTATTCCTTCTTACAGCTGAGTAATATTCCATTGTATGTATGTACCACATTTTGCTTATCCATTCATCTATTGATGGGCACCGGGGCTGATTCCAGCTTTTGGCAATAGTGAACAATGCCGCTATGAACATTGGTGTGCATATATCTGCTCGTGTCTTTGCTTTCAGTTCTTCTGGGTGTATACCCAGTAGTGGAATTGCTGGATCATACGGAATATCTATTGTTAGTTTTCTGAGGAACCTCCAAACTATCCTCCACAGTGGCTGGACCATTCTACAATCTCACCAGCAGTGGATGAGGGTCCCTATTCCTCCACATCCTCTCCAACACTTAGAGTCTGCTGCTTTTTTAGTAGCTGCCATTCTGATGGGTGTAAGATGGTATCTCATTGTAATTTTGATTTGCATTTCCCTCATAGCAAGTGATGTTGAGCACTTTTTCATGTGCTTTTTACCCATTTGTATTTCTTCCTTGGAGAAGTGTCTTTTCAGGTCACTTGACCATTTTTTAAATGGATTGTTTGTCTTTTTATTTTCAAGGTGTAGGATTTCTTTATATATGCAGGATATTAGGCTCTTATCAGATATATGGTTACCAAATATTTTCTCCCATTGTGTAGGCTGCCTTTTATTTTCTTAATAACTTCCTTTGAGGTGCAGAAGTCTTTAATTTTGAGGAGATCCCATTTATCTATTTTTTCTTTTGCTGCTCGTGCTTTGCGTATGAGGTTCATGAAACCATTTCCTATTACATGGTCCTGTAGATGCTTTCCTACATTATTTTCCAAGGTATTTATGGTTTTGAATCTTACATTTAGATCTTTGATCCATCTTGAGTTGATTTTTGTATAAGGTGTGAGTCTGTTTTCTTCTCTCATTCTTTTGGAAATGGATATCCATTTCTCCAAGCACTACTTGTTAAAGAGGCCATTCTCTCCCACCTGAGTGGGCTTGGAAGCCTTGTTGAATATCAGATGACTGTATATGCGAGGATATATATCAGAACTCTCAGTTTGATTCCATTCATCAGTAGGTCTATCTTTGTGCCAATACCATGCAGTTTTGATCACTGTAGCTTTGTAATATGTTTTAAAGACCGGTAATGTGATACCTCCAACTTCATTTTTCTTTTAAAATATGTCTTTGGCAATTCGGGGCCTCTTACCTTTCCAATTATATTTTGTGGTTAGTTTTTCCAGTTCCTTAAAAAATATAGTGCTGATTTTTATTGGGAGTGCATTAAATCTGTAGAGAAGTTTGAGTAGGAGAGACATCTTGATGATGTTTAGTCTTCCTATCCATGAACAGGGTGTATTTTTCCATTTATTTAAGTCTTCTTAGATTTTCTGTAACAGGGTTTTGTAGTTTTCTGTATATAAGTACAATACATCTTTACTTAAATTTATTCCTAGGTATTTGATTCTTTTAGTTACTATTGTAAATGCATTTTTTAAAAATTTCCTCCTCTGATTGCTCGTTATTGGTGTACAGAAATGCTACTGATTTTTGAGCCTTGATCTTATAGCCTGCAACATTACTGAATTCCTTTATAAGTTCTAGAAACTTTGTTGTAGATTTCTCTGGGATTTCTATGTATAGGATCATGTCATCTGCAAATAATGAAATTTTTACTTCTTCTGTTCCAATCTGGATGCCTTATATATCCTTTTCTTGCCTCAGTGCTCGAGCAAGTACTTCTAAGACAATGTTAAATAGGAGTGGTGATACTGGGCATCCTTGTCTTGTTCCTGATCTCAGAGGGAAGGCTTTTAGGATTTCACCATTGAAGATGATGTTAGCTTTGGGTTTTTCATATATACCCTTTATCATATTCAGAAAGTTTCCTTCTATACCTATCTATTGCAGTATTTTTATCAGGAAAGAGTGCTGTATTTTGTCGAATGCTTTTTCTGCATCTATAGAGATGATCATGTAATTTTTTTCTTTCAGTTTGTTTATGTGGTGTATTACATTGATTGATTTTCTTATATTGAACCATGCTTGCATACCAGGACTGAAACCCACTTGGTCTTGGTGTATAATCCTTTTGATATGTTGTTGAATGCAATTAGCAAGTATTTTGTTGAGGATTTTAGCATCTAGGTTCATTAGAGAAATGGGTCTGTAATTTTCCTTTCTAGTGGTATCTTTGTTTGGTTTTGGTATGCGGGTAATTTTGGCATCACAGAATGAGTTAGGCAATATTCTTTCTACTTCTATTTTTTGAAAGAGCTTAAGTAGTACTGGTGTTAGATCTTTCTGGAATGTTTGGTAGAATTCAGCTGTGAAGCCATCTGGTCTTGGGCTCTTCTTACTTGGGAGGTTTTTGATGACTGAGTCTATCTCTTTACCTGTAATTGGACTGTTGAGTTCATCAATTTCTTCTTTCATCAATGTAGGCTCTTTCTGCATTTCTAGAAACTTGTCCATTTCCTCTAAGTTATCATTCTTGTTGGCATATAATTTTTCAAAGTATCCTCTTATGATACTCATAATTTCTGTGGGGTAAGTAGTGATATCCCCTTGCTCATTCCTTATTTTGTGTATTTGCATCTGTTCTCTCTTTTTCTTTGTTAATCTGGTTAACGGTTTGTCAATTTTATAGATATTCTCGAAGAACCAGCTTTTGGTTTTGTTTATTTTTTCTAGTGCTTTCTTATTCTCTATTTCATTTAGCTCTGCTCTGATCTTTGTAATTTCCTTCTTTCTATTTCCTTTAGGTTTAGTTTGTTGTTGTTTTTCCAATTCCTCCAAGTGTGCAGTTAGGTCTTCAATTTTAGCTCCTTCCTCTTTTTTAATATATGTATTTATGGCTATGAACTTCCCTCTCAAGACTGCTTTCGCTGCATCCCATAGGTTTTGATATTTTGTGTTGTCATTTTCATTATTTTCCAGGTAGTTATTAATATCTTTTGAGATTTCCTCCATGACCCACTGTTTGTCTAAGAGTGTGTTGTTTAATTTCCATATCCTTGTGCCTAACCTGTTTCTCTTGCCCCTAGTGATTTCCAATTTCTTTCCATTGTGATGAGAGAAATTACTTTGCATAATCTCAATGTTTCTAAATTCATTGAGAGTTGTTCTGTGGCCTAACATGTGGTCAATCTTGGAGTAAGATCCATGTGCACTTGAGAAGAATGTAAATCCTGTTGTATTTGGGCGCAGTGTTCTGTATATGTATATTTAGTCCAGGTCCTCCAATGTATTGTTGAGAGTCTTTGTTTCTTTATTGATTCTCTGTCTAGATGTTCTGTCTAATGATGATAATGGTGTATTAAAGTCCCCTGTTATAATTGTTGAGGCATTTATTTCTCCACTTAACTTTTCCAGAGTTTGCCTCACATATTTTGAGGCACCCCGATTAGGTGTGTAAATGTTTATGATTGTTCTCTCTTCTTGAGTGATTACCCCTTTTACTAATATACAGTATCCATCTTTGTCTCTTACAATAGTTTTGCATTTAAAGTCTATTTTGTCTGATATTAGAATAGCTACTCCTGCCCTTTTTTGGCTATTTTTAGCTTGTAAAATTGTTTTTAGCCATTTACTTTCAGGCTCGTTGAATCTCTGGGTCGAAGGTGGGTTTCTTGTAGACAGCATATAGATGGATCATGTTTCTTTATCCATTCTGCCAATCTGTGTCTCTTGAGTGGTGAATTTAATCCATAAACTTTCAGTGTTATGACTCGCAATGAATTTCTTACTTCAGACATATTTTCCCTGGATTAATGTATGTCATGCATTGTTTTGTTTCTGGTTTTGTCTTTTTAGATGTTTTTTAACTTTCCTCCAACTCTATCTCCCTGGATTTTTCCTTTCAACTTGTAGAACTTCCTGTAGTATTTCTTGAAGTTCCAGTTTCTTATTGACATACTCTCTTAATTTCTGTTTATCTGTGAATATTTTGAATTCTCCATCATTTTTAAATGCCAGTTTTGCTGGATAGAGAATTCGTGGCTGGAAGTTTTTTTCTTTTACTACTTTGACTATGTCATACTGCTATCTTCTTTCCTCCATGGCTTCAGATAAGAAATCAGCACTTAATCTTATTGTGCTTCCCTTCTATGTGATGGTTCCCTTTTCTCTTGCAGCCTTGAGTATTTTCTCTTTGTCTTGAGCATTGGACATTTTGACAAGAATATGTCTTGGAATTGGCCTGTTGGGATTTATATAGTTTGGGGTGCACTTTTCTTCATGGATCTGCACATCCATCTCTCTCAATAGAGTTGGGGAGTTTTCAGCCATTATTTCCTTCAACACTCCTTCTGTTGCATTTCCCTTCTCTTCTCTCTCTGGGATGCCCATGATGCGTATGTTTGTGCATTTTGTGTTGTCAGGTAAATTTCTGAGACCCTGCTGGATTTTTTCTATTTTTTTGTCTATCTGTTTGACTATCTGTTTTATTTCAGCTGTATTGTCTTCCACATCACTAATTCTTTCTTCTGCCTGTTCAAATATGCTGTTATGTGACTCCAGCGTCTTTTTTATTTCTTGGGTTGTGCCATTGATCACCATCATATCCGTTATCTTTTTGCATATGTTTACAATTTCTTCAGTGTGTTTTCCCAGTGTCTTATTTATATTGTTAATCTCTTCCTTCACTTCATTAAGATGGTTCATAATATTTGTTTGGGAATCTTTGATTAGTTTTTCAATGTTCTGCATATATTCCTGATTTTTAGTTTGTTTATTGGAGTGGTCCATGTCTTCTTGTTTCTCAGTGTGGTTTGTAATTTTTTGTTGCCCTGTACTCATCATTTTATCTTGCTGGGTTTATTCAGTTGATTAGCTTCTCTCTCCTCTAGAGTTTTATTTAGTTGGTGGTTCTGTGTGTGTGTTAAGTTTTCTCTTGTCACTTTTTCTTCTTATTTTGTTTCCTTGCTTCTTTCTATGTTACCTTGAAGGGAAAAGATTAGTGCCAGAGGAATTGAAAGATGTGAGAAAGGAAGAAGGATAATAGTAATAGTAATGAAAGTTAGTAGAGGGGCCAAATAGGACTTAGTGAAATGAATATTTAACTTGTGTATGCAGTGTAGAGTAATAGGAAAAAAAGTGGAGTACCTACAATAGACTGGGAAACCAAATCAAGTAATATATATATATATAATGATTTAGAAGGCTAGAATGATGAGGAGGGAGAGAAAGAGTAAAGAAAGGGCTAAAAGGAAAAGGCTAATATTATTTTAAAAAGAAGAAAACAAAATAGATAGAATAGAGATTGACACCCTTAAGTTGTGGGCTAATGAAAAAGCATGGTGTCTAAGAACCACAACAGAAAGCAGAAGGCAGAGATTTAAGGGAAGGATAAGAGATAGCTTGTGATGCAATATCAGTATAGACAGAGAATGGGAATTCACTGAAGAAGAAGCACAGCAAAAAAGAGATAAGCTAGCAGCACCTAATTTTTAAAAATGAAAGAAAAAAGAAGGGGAGGAATGAGGAAAGAAAAGCAAGAGACATCAAATAAACAGAGAAAAGCCAAACAATCACACCATCAAGCAGTCAAACAAAGCTAAGGAGGAAGTGTTCCTTCTAGTGTACTTGTGGATCCTCTCAGCCTGCTTGAGTTTATCAGTTTCCCTTCAGGGTTCTATCTGTAGGGTTTGAGGCAGATTTTTGGTATTATACTAAATTAAGAACAGGAATTCATTTTTCAAAGTGACTGTCTTTTTTGGGGGGGTGCATAAGGGACCCAAAAGGAGTCCTCTGCTAGATCACCCCCTTCACTGAGGGGACCCTAAATAGGATCGTGGGAGCTAATCAAGTCCTACTCACTTCCTGACCTCCCCAGGAGCGCTGAAGCTTTGATGCATGTCAGTGCAGAGCAATAAAATTGCCTGACTCCACCCCCTCTGGGTCCAGGCCTCAGTGTCAGCGGGCTGATGGGTAAATAAAGTTTGCTCAGCAGTATCGCCTCTCCCCTCAGCCTGGCACTGTTTCAAGCTGGCTTATCTGCTCCCCAAATCTATGAGGGGGTCCAGGCAGTGAAATTCACAGAAGTTAAAACCCTCTCCTCCTTCTGTTAGAGCCCTCCCTCCCTCAGAGTATGCTCCCTAATGCCGGTAGGCAGTGGGAATCGCGGATGTAGGATCCGCGGCTCCAGCCAGCCGTTTTATGTGCGGGCGGGGCTCAGCCGTCTGTGTTGACCACCACAGGCAGGCTCAAAACTCATGAGTCTTCACCGATCACTCCACGCCATTGATCTGCCCGCTGCCAGATGACCCAAGCTTCTCACTCTGTGCGCCCACAGCACAGAACCTCGGGCAGGACCCTGTCCACAATTGGCCATCCCCAGAGATCTAGTTCATGAGTACCCACCTAGATCGATGCCATCTTGGTCTCCCTCCTTCCTTTACTTTTAATCTGTGTTTTCATTTAGCTCTTTGAGCTGGTTTAGGACCATTTAAAAATAAGTCATTGTCTTCTGTATTCTAGGTATATTACTCTTCATGGATGTTTTCTATTGCTTTCCTTTTATCCTTTGCCTGCGCTATGCTTTATATTTTTCTTATGAAACCTGGATTTTGAATATTTTAATGTGATATCACTAAAATTTAGACTCTGGGGCATCTGTTCTATAAACTTGTATTTAGCTAATGATGTCATGGAAATTTCTATGAATTCTAGGAGATAAAATTAAAAAAAAAAAGAAAAACAACTTTTCCAGTCTTTACATATTGTCCTATGGAATGAGTCTAATGCAGAGGTTATTTATGAAATTCAAGTACAGCTTGATGGCAAAGAAGAGCAGCAAGTGTCCCTAATCCTTGTCATGGGCATGAATGTTTTCACCTAGGAATTCCTTCATTTGCATGAATTCAAATGTCATCTCTTCCCTAGGTAAACAGTCTCCTCATTGTCCTAGATACTGTACTGTATGCCCTACAACCAGTATTCCCTTGAACTAGACAACCAAGACTTGATTGATGAACCTTAGCATTCTGATGGAGACCTCTATGAACTGTCCTTTAAACACATGGCATTTTCTTGGATGGTGAGCCTGAGAGTGTCATTTATCAGTCCCTCGAACTACCATAACAGAGAATGGACCAGACATCCCTGTTCTCAGTATGTGAACTAGTGTTGCTGTGCTCCCTTCAGAACCAGGCCAGGGAACCAAACTAGGAGTGTAGGCAAGCACTCCTCCAAGCTGCTGCAGGATGGAGAAGGGCCAGCTAGGACACCATGAAATTATACTGCTTTTAAATTTACTTTTCCATTATTCAATGTGTGCCCTACAACAGCAATTTTTTAAACTGTTTTCTGGACCTTTAATGAAGATATTTCTGCCAATTCTTGCTGGTTATTCAAAGCATCTGTAGGAGTATGTGGCCCATAAGCACCTCATTCAGTCATCTTGATCAGAGTGATGGGGAAAGGATTTTTTTAATGCTAGACACTAAAGAGAATTAAATGACTAAGAGAAAGTCCCTCAGTTTGGAGATAAACAGTTCCAAGTTAAAACATGTATCATTTATCTCTTGCTGTGTAGCAAATGGTCCCATCATGTGGAGATTTAGAACAAAAGTAATTTACTTCACTCATGGTTCCTCTTGTTACTAGATTTTGTAGAGGTTCTTGACTATGCTGCAGAAATGAATTTCAACAACACAACACATTGATTAGGCCAGTAGCTTATTAAGGTAGAAAGGGAAGAGAAATGGGAGAAAATAACAGATCATAGGTCCCAGGTAGAGTGGAAGGGTCTGAAGAATGATAAAGAGGACCAATTTACAGACTAAAACTTCCCATTATGGATTATAAGTGCCCAGGTTTTACTTGTGTGTTTATCCATGCAGTGTGGGCACAGTGAGAGCAGGGTACAGATGGCAAGGAGGGGTGGGGTTTGGCCTTTGTGCTTTGTTTTTAAACCATTAAATATTCCACTCTTTTGCTAATGGTGTGGGAGGAGTTGCAGCTGTTTGCTGTTTGATTAATTATCCCAACCTTCAATCCCCTGGGAGGATCCAATGATTAGGTCCCTGGAGAATATTCAGGGCTTCTCATGGCTTCTGGAGGATATCTCATTCCAGATGGCAGAAATCTCACAAGGGTTTTCCAGCAGCCATCTTGGTATTGATATCCACTTGGACTTCTTGCCAGGTCCAGACCAGTCTATTGATTCCCTATTTTACTAACCTGCATCATTCCCCCTCAGAGAGATTGCACCTTTATTCTTAAAGGGGTGCTGAAAGGATATGGACATTTTTCTGTAGTTACTTCTTGCTGGTTAGGGGCAGTAGGCCCTACCTGACAAGGTGTAAAACCTTCTGGCTATTCTATCTCCACTGGAGGAAGACAGATCTGGCATCCTAAGTGAAGCTGGATGAAGTCCCCATATGGCTAAAAAGCTGTTGATTCTGGAAGAAAAAACTTGATTTTTCTGGGACCTGATTTATTCTGGGCAAGAGAAAAGATGTAGGATGCGGAGTTAAAGGATAAGGCTCACTGAGTCACTGAGAAAGTTTTTCTTGTCAATTAATAGACAAGACTAAATTGTGTTAAATGAGGGAATAAATGAAAGAATAAATGAGTGAGCAAACAGAGTAATTCTACTGTATCTGAGGGGTTTCTAGAACAGGTGAAAAAAGTTATTGTGTTATGAGTTCTGAGATCTAACTGCTTTGTGTAGAAGAAAAGGGAGGAAATGGGAAACTGGGGAAAAGGGTTATAGAGCAGGAGGACAGGGTGGTTAGGGGGGCTTGTAGTTCAGTGTTATTCCATTTTCTAATGAGAGTGACTGGATATTTTGATAAATTTAGGAAAGGAATAAAATTTATAAGGAGTAATAGGAGGGGTTGTTTTGATGGAGCCAGTACATTTACTGCAGATATCCCAGTCCTTGAGAGTTTTGCTGTCCTTGGGAGGATTCTGCAGGCCCCTCCTTCTTTAGCTCCAGGGCAATCCTTCTCATTTATTTCCTACCCACATATTTCCAAGGCCCTAACAACATGTAACAGCATAGCCTCACTTCAGGATCACAGTTTTAATTCTCACTTTACTCAACCTGAGCTTTTGCTGTAATTCTTGTTTGAGCACAATTTCACCAGATCAATTTCTTCCTCCCACCCCACCTCTTTTCTGTTTCTCACTTCAGCTGCCCTCTAGTGGCCCAGACCATCCTTCTGCTCCCTTCTTGGTCTCTGCCTGCCTCTTACAACCTTCTGAAAGGTAGTTACTTCTTCTCTGGCCTATGACACTTGATGGATTATCACACTTCTACCATTATAAAACACATCTCCATCTTTTTTTCTTCATTCTGTATTTTCTGAGCTTCTTTAGAAAACTGTAGAATATCTGGTGACATACTCCAACCCAGATAATTTCCTTTGGGGATTTTGCATCATGACTTAGTGAGGTTTATGGAATCATGACTTTAAGACACGCACAACTGTATTCTGAATGAACATCACCTGATTCTGACAAAGATAATATAACAATTTCATGTTAATAGGAGCTTCTTTTCAGGGAAAAGTGGTTTTTACATTAAATTGTTGTTTGGTTAAAAAATGGGAAAAAGAAGAATTATAACTCTAAGAGCCAAAACAAATTATACAAATTGTCTTTCTTAAACATAATTCCTTTTATAAATCCTTCCATTAAAAATGTTTGAAAATACTTTAAAAAGATGTGACCATTTCTCCAATTTCAATATTTGCAGTCTAAATTTGCCAAGAAAATAACATTCATAGAATACTTCTTTTGCAGAAAAAGCATATTATTAGGGAGTTGGAAACTTTTGAGGTCATTTCTGTGATCCAAAGGAGAAAATCATTTGGAAATCAAGAATAAATGTCCAAATAAAAATATTTATAAAATAGACATTTTATAATCTATAAAATTTTTAGATACCAATTGGTATTATAGTGATTTCAAAGAGTGAAAAATGTCTTCTATAAGGTGATACTATTAATATAATTATGCAGTGGACATTTAGTTGCCCACATAATGTCCATAAAAAAGGAGCCCGAGGGAAGAAGAAAGAGTTGATGAAGTTTCACAGAGTGTAAGCATGGTACTGTTGTTGAATCCTCCAGGGAACCCTGAGATCAGAGTCTTGAACTCACAGCTATCCACACAAGGCCCAGAGAGCTCATGTAAATAACTATCTGTTTTCAGATACTGGGACCCAAGAGGAAAATGCCAAACAGCTTACAATATTGAAGTCAAAAAGTCCATTCTCCAGGTCCAGTAAGATTCCAAGGGTATCAGAGAGGTCTTCTCCAACTTTGGCTGAGAAGACCTCTAACTTGACCAGTTATGGGTCAAACACAGAGCATCAATGGGGCAGGTTTGCATATTTTACCAGAATGTACACAGTAAATTGTATAGCCATCAAGTGGCAAAACAACAACAACAACAACAACAACACCAAAAATCACATTTTTACCTGTGGGAAAGACACCTCAGATCTTTGAGGCAGAGCTCTCTGAAGAGAGCACCATTGGCTCTCCCTCCAGTCTAACCAACACTCAGTCCCTGCTTGGCTCCATGGAGCTCTTTGAGGAGGAACCTGAGACCCACAACCCTGTACCTGCTGTCTAGGTGGAGGATGAAGAGTGGCCCCATGCTGTGACCCCCAGACTGGCTGGTAACCAGGGAGAGTGACTTCCACTGTGTGGCTTGTTCCAGAGTGTTCCTGTCCAGGGAGGCATTCCTCACTCTGGCAGAGCATGGGGTGAAGGAGGGATTCAGCTGCCGAGTCTTCTATGAGGAGATGCTGGAGAAGCATTGGCCCACATCAGAACAGCACCATTGTAGAAGGTGCCAACAGCTGGCCCAACCATGCCTGAAGGCCAACATAGAAAGGGAAATAAAATAAAAGGAGGAAATCTGTCGCTGCTTACAGGATAAGTTGGAAATGGAGAAAAAAGGTTTGATCAGACTGCAACAAGAGCTGATGAGGTTACAGAGGCAGGAGGCCTGGCAGAAAACCTGAGAGCAATACATCCTCAAGGTCAGTAGTGGAAGCACTTGAAGACCCACCACCAGAAGACACCTTGACTTTGAAAGAACAGGGTGAGAGGGCTGGGAAGTGGGAGCTTTTTTCTGAAAATCTCCCTTCAGACTACTTCAATCAATCTGCTCTTTAAGAATGTCCACTACATCTACTACAATGCCTGCCACATCACCCCAACCTCAGGGGAGCACCATCCCTACAAAGAACTGTACTGAAGCAGCCTCAGAACAGCTGGTATCAATGCAGACACAGGCTCACTCAAGCCAGGTAATATAGAAACCTTATCTCAGCTTTGAGTTCTACGGGATCCTGAAAATGGCCCACATTGTAAGTCAGGAAGGAAAAATGGGGTATTATTGGGCCATGGGAGGCTGAAGCTTAGACATGTCCATGGCAAGTGTGTTTCTGAAGGATTATGTAACTTAAATTTATAGTTGAAGTAACTAGAAGGAACAGGATCAGTGCCAGGCCATGGAGAAACCTGCTTCCTTGTGAGCAATGGACTAACACATAGGGGTGAAAAGAAGGAGGGCATTGCAAGATGACAGGAGCTTGCTATGAAATAAAGTGAGCTCATGACATCTCAGTAGTTGCCTCATAGAGAAATTGAATTTCAGTTTATGATGTATTGTTTACTTTTGGTTAAATTGGAGTGGCAGTTGGTGTAAAAAAAAATTCCACCGAGTGTTATATTTTTCTAGATAAGAGTAGAGCCAGTAGTTCATGGATAACTGCTGCAAGTATTTCCTTGAATGTTGAGGACTTCTTTTATTCCCTTTAAAGATATTTCACTGCAGTTTTACAAATATCTCTGAACATTCTTGGCTTTTAATTTTTCTCTTCTGTAACCTGACCTGTCCTGAGATCATTACCTGGAAAAAAGCCCAACTAGAGTAAAAGCAAAAAAGAGAGAGTGATATCTAGACCTGGACAGAACAGCAACAACCTATATAACCAGAGTTGAGAATGCTACCAGAAGATTCAGGCCCAGATTCTATAATGGGGAGAAGAGCCTAAGTCAAACCCAAAGCATCATTTCCCAGGGCCTGCAATGTTTTAGAACTGCCAGGGCCCTGTCCTTTTCCACATGATATGAGACAAAGAGTGGTGAGAGGAAGCCTCAGAAGCACTTGAAAGGTGGTCATGGCCCAGGGGACTAACATATTCATCACCAGTGTGTCACTTTTTTATTTTTCAGAGAGATACTGATGGTGCCAATTAGCAATTGGTTCCGAAGAAGAGGGACAATATCCACACTACTGTCATGGAAAAGGAAAGCCTATGAAGCACAGATGTATTGCAGGAGGGTTGCACAGAGGCTGGGCAGAGGCTGGCTCATGACTTCCAACTCCCTGAAGACCTTTGGAACAAAATCTACTTTTTCCTTGAAAGCAGCATCTTCTCAGTTAACATCCTCTATGTTCATTCTGATGAAAAAGCCAAAAGTACACAAATGTGTTTCCAACTACAGCACATTAGCGAGAAAGGTGGTAGCAGCATGAGAAAAAGTGAATCTTGTAGGGGCCCATGTTGGCCTAGTGAATTGTTGATCATGTCCAGCTACTTCCTTATCTTTAGACAAACACTCTCAATAGAATCTTCAAGAATAACTACATTAAGTAACAAAATTCTTTTTGGTCAATTCCAGGTATGGAGACCAGAAGAGGTCATTGTCTCCAAATAGGAATCAGGGGATCTACTAGGTATGGCTTTTGTACAATCTGTGGACATACTCTTCTTATTAATAATTAAAATCTTTGAACAGCATATGCAAGATAATTTTTTGCCTATTTGGAAAACATACAACAAAATGTTTATAAACATGTTTATATATATACATTTTTAACTTCCAAAGTTCTTACACTCTTATAATAAGCATTATAAATTTGTATAAAAAAAGCTGCAGAATCATCCCATCCATCAATTATAACTTTTCCATCAAGGTGCCAAATGTTAATGACACATGTATATCGTTTCATACTTTCTTCTTTTCCAGGAGAAATTTATAAATGTACAGGAAATGTAGATCTCATTGTTTGCTTTTGTGGAAAATAGGTCATATTTTCCCCATTGTTATTCCCCCTTTTCCACTTAGTCTGTCATGGTTCCCTGCAAATCAATAGATATGGCATTAATACTACCTTTTTGATTATGCCAATTTTTAAGTCATATTAACACATGGATTATTTAATGGGAACCATTACACTACAAACTGCACATGCTCAAACAAAACTACAGGTGAGCACATCATCTATACCTTTTTCTTAAAGTGCCATCTTTTCTGCATGTTCTAACTCTCATATCTATCTCACAAGTAAATCCAAGATAATTGATAAATCTGGTTAACTGGTCTGTCTTATTTGTGCCTAAAGAATGACATTCAGTTATTCAGATTTCCACATCTACTCTTTTATGCATCCATAAATACATCAACATGTGTGCAATATATTCATGTATTTGTTACTGTTTAATAAAAATGTGTGCATTTTGTAAATACTATCCTGCATCTTGCTTTTCTCCTTAGATAATACTTCATGGAGCTGTCCACTACTAAAAATCCCTATAACTCTTTCACTCCAATGACTACCAAATATCAAGTATGACATGTGGTACTATCATAAATTTTCCCTACTGCTGCCTGCCTCAGACTAAGGGAAGGGGAACTGTAACCATCAAAGGGAGGATGAAACTCACTGGTGTTTATCTCAACTTAAAAGCCTCTTCCTCACATTCCTCTCTGGATGCTACACAGTGTCCCACTAGTCCCCAGAATTTCAAATAGTTGATTCTGACAATTCCTGCCAGTTCAGTAGTTGTTTTGGTGGGGGGACTGGTTCCTGGGGCTTCATATTCTGCCATCTTCTTCATCTTTTCTGCAAGTTCCAAGCCTCCACTCCCTGTACTTGTCCCACGAGTGAACACAAGGTAATTCATATTAACTATCTTGTTAAAAGCCTGTTTTACTAGTCATGGCTAAATAACCATACACAGTTTTACCAATATACATATCTATTCCATTAGGCACACATATATACACATACATGTGTTGAAAAATGTTCAGTTATTTTTTTATTGTTTTATATATGCTACTTTGCATCTTGCTTTCCTGCATATATAATCCTTGACTGAGCATTCTCTTTCTCAGTTGCTACTG
Organism: Cabassous unicinctus; assembly: GCA_029593785.1. Classification (NCBI taxonomy): domain Eukaryota; kingdom Metazoa; phylum Chordata; class Mammalia; order Cingulata; family Chlamyphoridae; genus Cabassous; species Cabassous unicinctus. Next base: position 11,140 of record JAQZBX010031418.1, on the reverse strand, counting down.
CTCTTTCATTTTAATGACTGCGTAATATATATAATGTGGCTCTACCAAAAATTATTCTACATTCCTCCATCAATGGGTAATGATTTTATTTTATTTTTTGTATCATTATTGACAATGCAGCAGTAAGCATCATTCCCTATAGAACATTTATTTCATTGAGATAATTTCTCATGGTGAGATTTCCAGTGCAAAAATATTTTAGAATTTTAGAGCTAATGTAAAGCTGGTTTCCATGAAATGCTTTAGAAATATTATTTTTCAACTGTGTAAATGACATCCTTTTCCACACAACCCAGCTTACAATAGATATTTTGGTTCTTAAATTTGAACACTTTAATGGGTACTTTCACATTTTTCTATTTACCAGGGTTTTTAGCATTGTTTATGTTTATCAGTCCTTTTGATTGTCTATGAATGGCCTGCTTGAATTCATCCCTCATTTTTCAAGTGCCCTATTTTTGTAGATAGATCTCTTACCATTAAAATAAAAGTATTTATGAATCCTTTGTCATCTACATTGCAAATATTTTCCCAAATCTATTATTTGCATGTGACTTTCTTTCTAAGCTTTTTTTTCACTCTTTTCAATTCTTTAAAAATGTTTAAGATTAATTACATTTTTTTTTCTGTTCATGTCTTTCCTTTCAGTTCTTCAGAATATATTCCTAGTAACATGGTGGATGAATTATATGACATTTTGATATTTAGATTTCTAAGGAACTGCCAGATCATCTTCCACAGAGGTTGCAAGATATTTCACTACCACCTAGAGTGAAAGAGTTTCCCTATTTTGCCACATCTTCTCCAGCACATCTAGTAACCTGTCCTTTTATTAATGGCCATTCTGTGTGGTGTGAGATGATATCTCATGGTAGTTTTGATCTTCAATTCCCTAATAACTGGTGATGTTGAACATATTTTCATGGTTTTTTTGTCCACTTCAGAAAAATGTCTATTCAATTATTTGCCAAATTTTTGTTGAGTTGCTTGTTATTTTGTCATTAAGTTGTGTGATCACTTTCTATAACATGAAGATCAATCTGTTATCAGATACATGGTTTCTGGAAATTTTTTCCATGAATAGATTTTTTTGGAAATGTCTTTAAAGAATGAAAGTGTTTCATTTGTAGCAGTCCCATTTATGTATTTTGTGTGTGTGTGTGTGTGTGTGTGTGAGTGCTTTGGGTGTAAGGTTGAGGAAACCACCACCAAAACAAGATCTTGAAGATGTTCCCCTACATTTTCCTTTAGGAATTTTATCATTCTGAATTTATGCTTATGTCCTTGGTCCAATTTGAATTGATTTTTATATAAGGAGTGAGGTAAGGGTCTTCTTCCTTTCTTTTAGATATGGATATACTGTTTTCCCAGCACCACTTGTTGAATAGGTTGTTCTGGCCCAGCTGAGTGGGTTTGACAGCCTTGTCAAAACTCACTTAAGCATAGACATGAGGGTCTATTTTCAAACCCTCAATTAGTTTCCATTGGCCAATCTATCTTTTTGAAGTACCATTCTGTTTTATCATTGTAGCTGCATAATATGCTTCAATGTCTGGAAGTGAGAGTGCTTCAACTTTATTCTTTCGTAAGGTGTTTTTGGCTATTTGTGGGCCCTTAGCCTTCCAGATAAATTTGATAATTGGCTTTTCCATTTCTACAAAGGAGGTTATTGGAAGTTTCATTGGGATTGCATTAAATCTGTAGATCAGTTTGGAGAGACTTGACAGTCTGTTTTTTTAAAATATATATATTTTAAAATATGCTTAGATTACATAAATGTTACTCAAAAATCACAGGGATTCCCATGTTCCCCACCTCCCACACCTCCCTTAACATCCCACATAAACATCTTTCATTAGTGTGGCACATCACCTGAAATGGATATACACATCCTGTGGCTTTGCCACTAAGCATGGACCATAGTTCACATTGTAGACCACACTCTCTCCCATAGAGTTCTGCATGGTATATGCTGATGTAAAATGGCCTATATCGGTCATTGTAATGTCACTCAGGATAATTCCCAAGTCCTGAAAAAGCCCCTGTATTACAACTGCTTTTCCCTTCCCTGCCCCCAAGGCATCCAGTGGCCACTGGCTCCACCTCACTGTTGTAATTTCTTCCATTGCTTGAAGCACAATATATCTACAACAGAATACCATTAAGTCCACTCTAGACCATAGCTCTGCCCACAATCCTGAGGACTTTGGGATGGTGATGTCCACTCCACCTCCAAGTGAGAGGGGGCTTATATCCCATGGATAAAATGGATGGGATTATCCTACCTGCAACTGCAGGCTCTCTCCATTCCCTTGTATGGCCGTTGTCAATCATTGTCTCCTCACCAGGTGACTTGGGTGAGTCCATTGAGCTGTAGAGTAGGAGTTGCAGCTCCACCGAGATTCCAGGCACAGCTGGCACATGGGCAGATCAGAGGCTCCAGTCTCTGTAGTACACCTACAAACTCCAGCAACACATACAGGTTTGATTAGAAGGGAATGATGGACCATGTGGAGGGAGGACTTATTTGAGTCCAATTTTGTCACTCTCAGGAGCACAGATTCCAAAGTAGAGCCCACTGATAAGGCATCAATCTCTGGAGCTATCCCCCCTTATAGAGGACCTGTGTGTCTCCAAAGCCCCCAGGAGACCCTCTGTGTGGGGTGATATCCACTTTTGTGTTCTATGAGATGCTACTGAAGTTTATGTAAGCGTTACCTCTTGGATGACATCCCAACTCTCTTTGAAGTCTCTTAGCCACATGAACTCACTTGTCTTTACCTTTCCCCCCTGTTATTCTAGGTCTTTTTCCAGTCATATTGGCAGTTGGCACTTGGTATTAATCCCTCATTGCTAGGGAGGCTTATCCCTGGGAGTCATGTCCCATGCTGGGGGGAAAGTAATGCACTCATATGCTGAGTTTGGCTTAGAGAGAGGCCACATTTGAGCAAGAAGGAGGCTCTCAGGTGGCAACCCTTAGGCACCCCATAACAATAGGCTAAGTTTCAATTACAAGAGCAAAGACTCATAAGGCTAGTCATCAATAACAAGAACTCATCAGTGGATCATCCTCCTTTGCCAGACACTTCCCCTGCATTCAGGGCACTGTTGCTTCTCCCTTGGGGAATGTGTTGATAGTCTGTTTTGATGCATGTAAACAGATCCTTAAGCCTGCCCTTTACAGCTTGCCCCAGCTTTCCAGCCTTGTCTGTACTCAGCTGATGGGAAAGTGTAGGGGCTTTTCAGGTCTTTTTTTAATATGCTCCTTGTTGGCATGTGCATGTGCATTTTCTCTTTGCAAATACAAACCCTGACTTTTCAATGCCTTAATTTCAAAAAGAATCTCTCCACCTTTTCTTCCCATGTTTTGGTGACCTACTGTTTGCTTCAACTGTAATCTTTTGCCCCAGGTGGATGCTGGTTGTCCAGTTGCCTTACAAGGTATGTGAGGAATTACTGCCAATTTGTACTGGATGACTTTCAAATTAGGTAGTCATGTGCCTTTCAATTAACCCTCAGACAGATTAGAAATGAAACAATTCTTTGAGTATAAAGTCTGCTCTGCTTCCACCAGAACCAGGGATGAGGGTCCGAAACTGTGAATTCCACCTGACATTTTCAAGACTACAGCTGAGCTGGAGAGGGTGTTTAGGCAAGGACAAGAAAATGTGTCAAAAATTATTTTTTAAATTGTTTATTTTGTTTAATTCTGAGTTTGCTTCTTGCTATGTAAACCTTGACTCGTTTCCAGATTTCTGAAAAAGTTGATTCTGACATTTTTGCTTGATTTTTCAATGTTTCTCAGGAAGCTGCCTACTCTACCCATCCCACTGAAGACCCTCTATGAACATATTTTTAAATACATTAGTTTTACATAAACAATTTTATTGAGATAGAAATCACATACCATAAAATTTTTCCACTTAAAGTATAAAATTCAGTGCTTTTTAGTATATTCACTAATATTTTCAATCACCAAGACACTCAATTTTGGAACATTTCAGCACTTTCAAAAGAAATCCCATACCCTCTAAGTATCACAACACTAAGGAACCACTAATGTAATTTCTTCCTCTATAGATTTCCCTATTCTAGACTTTCATATGAATGAAATTATGTAGTGTGTGGTGTTTGTGACTGGCTTCTTTCATTTAGCATAATGTTTTCAAGGTTCATCCATTTTGGAGCATTTATCAGTACTTCATTCATTTTTAAAATTTTTATAAAGACTTTGTTGAGATATAATTTATATACAATACAAACCACCCATATAAAGTGAATAATTGAGTGATTTTAGAATGTTTACAGAGTTGTACCACAACCATGAATTTTGGAATATGCAATTTATGAGCAAAATACATACACTGTGTGGATATATCACATTTTGTTTAATCCATTTTTCCTTTGATGGAAATTTCAGTTGTTTACGCCTTTGGGCTATTATGAAAGTTGCTATTATAAATATTAGTGTACTAGATTCTGTCTAGAAATATGTTTTCATTTATCTTGCATGTATACTGAGAAACAGAATTTCTGGGCCATATGTAAAATATGTTCAATTGCTTAAGGAAATATCACACTTTTTCCAAACCTGGCATCAACCTTTTACTCTCTCATGTACAGTGTTTGAGAGAGCTGATATAACCACATCCTTACCAATACTTGTTGCTACCTCATTATTTGATTCTAGCCATCCTAGTGGGTGTGAAGTATCTCATTGTGGTTTCTGTTTTTCATTTTTAAAAATTTCATTGAAGTATATCATTCCTCCATGAACATAAACAATTAGTATATAGAAAAAGGTATGAACTTACAAATCAAACATGCATAATATCATAACAGATTCCCACCAACAAAACCTTGCATTATTGTGAAACTTGTGTTTCAGATAAAGAAAAGACATCACCAAAAATTACTAAAAAATATTGGCACTATCTTATATTTGATGTATTTCTCCCCAACACACACTATTATTAACACCCCTTTTAGTATTATATATTATAGTCCAGGAGAGAACATTCCTATACGTGCTCCCTTAACCACAGTCCATCTTCCACCACAGGATTCACTGTGCTATATTGTTACATGCTTTTTAAAATCTATTCACAGTATAAAGTAAGTGGCTCACATTTTCATCACAGAGTTGTGCTGTCATTTCAGTCAATTTTAGAATGTTTCCATTACTCCAAAAGGAAAAACTTTATACCCTCTTATATGCCACTCTTTTTTACCCTTAGAACAGAAATGTCTTCTTTAACCTTGCTGTATAAAATTACAATATTACTGTTAACTATTGTTGATTAATTACATTAGTTGTAATTTTTCTGAGCCTCACCATATACTTATCACTTTGTAAAGGAACATTCTTCTATTTATACTTATATTTATCCCATTAACAACAATATTCATCCACCACCAAAACCATATGCTAAACTGTCTGTAGATCATCTTCTATCTTCATTTCAATTGACTTTATGTTCCTAGACTACCCTTTTCAGCCACAATCATATTTATGAATCTGCACTGTTATACTCATTATGTGTCATCATCATCTCTATTCATTTCCACACTTTTACAATGTACCTTATTAAAAATTCTACATAAATTAAGCATTAGCTCTCATTCTCAACTCAAATTCTATGTCCTAGTAAACTATACTCAAGAGTTTACGTCCATGAGTTTATCATATTTTGCTCATATTAGTGAGACCATACAATATTTGTTTTCTTGTGTCTGGCTTATTTCAGTAAACATAATGTCTGTAAGATTCATCCATGTTGTAAAATGCATCCTAATGTAATTTTTTCTTACAGCTGCATAGCATTCCATTGTATGTATATATCACATTTTATTTATCCACTCATCAGTTGATGGAAACTTGCTTTGTTTCCTTATTTAGCAATTGTGAATAATGCTGCTATGAACATCGGTGTGAAAATGTTAGTTCATGTCCTAGTTTTTAGTTCTTGGAATATATTCCTAGTAACTCGATTGCTGGGTTATATGGTAGATCTATATTCAGTTCCTTGCAGTACTGCAAAGTTGTCTTCCACAGAGGCTAACCATTCTACATTCCCACCAAGAGAAGGAGGGTTAAGGATGTTTATTTTGTAAGTTCACAACTTTTGCTATACACTTATTTTTTAAAATGAGTTATATACTTCAATAAAAATATATTCATAAAAAATATAAACACACAAAAAAACACAACATATGCAAAAAAAGTGAAGGAGTGTTCCTATTTCTCCATGTCCTCTACATCACTCATAATTTTCTATTTTTCTATACTGTCCTTTCAATAAGGTGTGAAATGATACCACATGTTAGGCTTTTTAAAATATCAGATCAATTATATTAATAAATATTAATAAACCTTACAAATCATCTGGAGAATATAATCAATGGTGTTTGCTATCATCACATAGTTGTGCATTCACCACTTCAATCATAAATACAAAATTTTTATTATTTCAATAATAATAATAATGATAATAAACATAAAACAGACAAACAAAACAAGAAAATTCCTCACCTCTCAATAACTCTATGCTTCTTGTACATAAATGTTCTTTATGGCTATTCTATCCAAAGTGTATAATCAATGGCTTTTAGTATAATCAAAATGCTGTACATTCATCATATCAAAAATTTTTGAAGAATTTCATTACTCCAAAAAAAAGACTCCACACCCCTTAGCATTCATTCCTCATACCTACATAACAACTAATTTCCTTTCATATTTATAAATTGGTTTATATTTACATTTTATATAAGTGGAATTATACAATATGTAGTACTCTGTTTCTGTTCTCCTTCACTTAACATAATGTTTTGTTTGTTTGTTTGTTTTTTGTACTATTCACTTACATTTGTTCAGCTTCAAAGAAAGATTTGTATATGTAATTCTACAAATATTCATATTTAATATATTTATATTTCACATAATATATTTAGTTCATAAAAGGACAATCATATAGTATTTGTCCTTTTTTGTCTGGCTTATTTCACTCAATACAATGTCTCCAGTTTCTTCCATGTTGTCATATATTTCATGACTTCATTTCTTCTTACTGCTGCAGAATATTCCATTGTGTGTACACTCTCCAATTTGTTTATCCATTCATCAGTTCATGGACATCTGGGTTGTTTCTACATTTTCACTCTGATGAATAATGCTGCTATGAATAACAGTGTGCAGATACCTGTTCATTTCACTGCTCTCAGTTCTTCTGGGTATATATATATAGCAATGGTATTTCTGGGACCAATGGCAAGTCTATATCCAACTTCTTTAGGAACTGCCAAATGGTCCTCCACAGTGGCTGTACCATTCTACATTCCTACCAATAATGAATAAACATTCCTGTCTCTCCACATCCTCTCAAACATTTACAGTTTTCAGACTTTTTAATAGCAGCCAGTCTAATAGGTGTGAAATGGCATCTTGTAGTTTTGATTTGCATTTCCCTAATTGCTAGTGATGTTGAAAACTTTTTCATGTGTTTCTTTGCCATTTGTATTTCTTCTTTGGATAACTGTCTTCTCAAGACATTTTTTGTTTCTCTTCCTTTAGGCATAAAGTTTAAGAAACTACCACCAACCACAAGATCTTGAAGTTATCTGCCTATTTTCTTCTAGGAGTTTTATGCTTGTTTTATATTTAAGTCCTTGACACATTTTGAGTTAATTTTGTGTAAGGTGTGAGATATGGATCTTCTTTCTTTCATGTGGCTATGACTATCCAGTTCCCCCAGCTCCATTTGTTGAATAGACTGTTCTGGCACAGCTGGGTGGGCATAACAACCTTGTCAAAAATTGATTGATTGTAAATGTGAGGGTCATTGTCTGAGTTCTCAATTGGGTCCCATTGATCAATCTGTCTTTCCTTATGCCATTATTATGCTGTTTTGTTTTGTTTTTACCACTGTACCTAAGTCATATGCTTGAAAGTAAAGAAGTGAGAGTCCTCCAACATCTTTCTTCCTTTTCAATTTTATTTTTTTTTTTTGCTATTAGTGTTTACACTTCCAAATATATTTGATTATTGGCTTTTTTATTTCTCCTAAAAAGACTGTTGGGATTTGTGTTGGGATTGTATTGAATTTGTAAATCAGTGTGGGTAGAATTGATATCTTAACAATATTTATTCTTCCAATCCATGAATGCAGAATGCCCTTCCATTTATTTAAGTCTTCTTTAGTTTCTTTTAGCAATATCTTGCAGTTTTCTGAATACAGGTATTTTATGTCTTTGATTAAGTTTACTCCTAATATTATCTTGTTCCTGATCTTACTGGGAGAGCTTTCAATCTTTCATCACTCAGTGAGTACAATACTACCTGTATGTTTTTCATATATGGACTCCACCATATTGGGAAAACTTCCTTCTACTCTTATCTTTTGGAGTGTTTTCATTAAGAAGGGTGTTATTTGCCAAATGCCTTTTCTGCATGAATTGAGAGGGTGATGTAATTTTTCTGCTTTCTATTTATCAATGTGGTTTATTATGCTAACTGATTGCTTTTTTGAATTGCCCTTGCATACCTGGGATAAAGCGCACTTGGTTGTGGTGTATAATTCTTTTAATGTGCTTTTGGATTCTGTTTGTAAGTATTTTGTTGAGGAGTTTTGTGTCTATATTCATTAGAGATACTGGTTTGTAGTTCTCTTTTTTGTAGTATCTTTATCTGGTTTTGATATTAGGGTGATTTGGGTTTCATAGAATGAGTTAGGTAGCATTCTTTCCTGTTCAAGTTTTTGGAAAAGCTTGAGGAAGATTGGTATTAGCTCAGTTTTAAATGATTGGTAGAATTCACCTGTGAAGACATCTGGTCCCAGGCTTTTCATCTTTGGTAGGTTTTTGATGACTGTTTCAATCTCTTCACTTGGGCTTGGTTTGCTGTGGCCTATCTCTTCTAAAGTCACTGTTGGTTGTTCATGTGTTTCCAGGAATTTCTCCATACAGTCTGCAGTTTCTAGTTTTCTGGCATACAGTTGTCCATACTATCCTCTTACGATCTCTCCTATTTCAACATGGTCAGTGGTAATGTCCCCTTTCTCAATTCTGATTTTATTCATTTGTGTCCTCACTCTTTTTTTCTTTGTCCGTCTTGCTAAGTGTTTGGCAATGTTGTTAATCTTCTCAAAGAACCAACTTTTGGTTTTGTTGATTCCATTGTTTTTTGTTCTTGATTTCATTGATTTCTGCTGTGATATTTACTATTTCTTTCCTTTGACTTGGTTTGTGGTTAGTTTGCTCTTCATTTTCTAGTTCTTCCAGGTGTGCAGTAAGATCTTCTATTTTTGCTCTTTCTTCTTTTTAAATATAAGCATTAAGGGCTATCAATACCCTCTCAGCACTGCCTTTGTGGTGTCCTGTAGATTTAAATATGTTGTGTTCTCATTTTCATATGTCTCAAGATATTTGTGAATTCTTTTGCAATATCTCCTTTGATCCACTGGTTGTTTAAAATTGTATTGTTTAATCTCCATATATTGATGAAATTTCCCCTTTTCTGTCCATTATTGATTTCCACTTTCATTCCATTATGACCAGAGAAAGTTTTTGTATAATTTCAATCTTTTAAAATTTATTGATATTTGTCTTGTGAACCAACATATGGTCTATCTTGGAGAAGGATCCATGCACACTTGAAAAGAGCACATATCCAGCTGTTTTGGGTTGCAGTTCTCTATAGATGTGTGTTAGGTGAAGTTCATTTATTGTATTATTCAAGCTGTCTGTTTCTTTATGATACTTTGGCCAGATGATTTATCCAATGATGAGGGTTGTGTATTAAGTGTCCAACTCTTATTGCACAGAATCTATTTCTCCCTTCAGTTTTGCCAGTGTCTGCCTCTTGTAATATGTTCAGATGCATATACAATTATGATGGTTCTTTCCTCCTGGTGAATCACCCCATTTATTAGAATATAATGAGCTTCATTGTCTCTAAAAACAGCTTTGTTTTAAATTTTATTTCATGCAATTATAGTGACTCCAGCTTTTTATTGTTGTTGTTACTGCATGTATAGGAGTTCTTTTACCAGTCTTTCACTTTCAATCTACTTGTAGCCTTCATCTAAAATTCCAAGTAGATTGCTTATATTTTCTTATTGTTAGAGAAAAACAGTGCTCACTGGGATGCAGGGACTGATGATTGCGGGCATAAATTTTATTGAGAAGCTCTCCAAATGGAGGGGGTCTGAAGAATAGACTTCTGCTTGTCCCTTGCTGACATGGTGGTGGTCTGAAGAGAGACTTCAGCTCACCCCCAGAGAGTGATAGATATGGATTTATATGTTACATTAATAGGCAGGGAAGCCAAGTAAATGCTGGGACCAAATTGCCAGGGGGAAGTGGGCTAAGAGGTTTGGAATGTGGGAGGGGTTAGGTGGTGCTTGTCCCCGGAGGGTGTGATGGCACTTATCTGCTCCATTTTGTTTATTCTTGGGAGGGGATGGGCTGCCTCCTTGCCCATAAGCTATGGCTTGTTCAATTAGTTCAGGCTGGGGACTGCCTGTCTTTGATTTATGTCATGGGGCCATTGAGTCATGGTCTTTTGATGTGTTAATCATTGCAAATATTGTAAGGGGGAACCTCTGACACTTATCCATTCCACTAGTCTGTGGCTTTTGATTGGGGAGTTTATCCCATTTACATTCAATGGTATTACTGTAAAGGCAATTCTTACTTCACCCATTTTGATTTTTGGGTTTTATCTGACATATCTTATTTTCTCAACCATTTTTAAATGTTTGGTTACTTTTACTGATATAATTATAATTTTTAAAATCTATTGCAAGCCTCCTCTGCCTTTTTTAAAAGACTGTAGCCATTCTTTAGAAATTCCTGAAAAGCTGGACTATTTATTAAAAATGCTATCTATTTCTGTTTACCTCTGAATATTTTAAACTCACCCTCATTTTTTGAAAGACAATCTTACCTGATATAAGATTCTTGGCTGGCAGTTTTTCCCTTGCAGTATTTAAAATATAGTATACCACTGAATTCTTCCTCCATTGTTTTTGGTGAGAAATCAGCACCTAATCTTCCTGGACATGCCTTTTATGTGATGAATCACTTTTCTCTTGCTGCTCTCAGGATTCTCTCATTATCTTTGGCATTTGACATCCTCATT
>JAQZBX010031417.1:0-26338 GCA_029593785.1 Cabassous unicinctus | reverse complement strand
AAAAAAAAACCAATTGAACATTATAAAACTGCTGAATCTGTAGCCATTTTAGATTCTATGTTGGTTTTCCTTATATGAGATACTTATAAAAGCAAAAATGTTTATTTAAAATAAATACATTTATAAAAATATTGCAGGCATGTGTCTTACTTTCTTACTTTGTCTTACTCTGTCTTCAAGGTCCAGTGAATGTGACAAGCCTTGTTTCCTTGGTCTGACAAAACCATTATCACACACAGATTACTGACTTCGTGTGAGGAGACCGAGTCTGCATAATATCAGTCATCATCGTACAGTCTTTAGTCTCTCTTCATCTGTCACTGACTGGCTTGATTATAGAATTTGGATAAAGTCTTTTGAGACAGTCCAGAACTTCTGCTCCCTCCACCCGCCCCCCTCCCCCACCCTTTGCTGGCATTTTCCATCATGGCGATCCATTCCAATGTTACTGTGTGTAATTCACCCCAAACAAGATGAATCTTCAATTTCAGACAGTTTTGATTTGATTTCTTAATTTCATCAGTTGAGTTTCCTCTTGCTGTTTTTCAGTTGGTGCATTTGTTGTATACTCTTCGAATATCTCTTTGCTTTTGATTATCTTCTATTCTGTTCTTGTTTTAGATTTCCCCGAACTTCACCTACTTATAAAAAATAGCAGCCTTTCTTCACCTGCCTTCTCTTCTCACTGAAGCTTTTCCAGTAGTCATTTTTATAGCTACTTCCCCCCCCCCATTTGTTCCTTAACTTCCTTTTAATGATCCAGCTGAGACTGGTGTCCAGTTCAGTCTCTCTCCCTTTACTTCAGATTTCCTCCTCAAACTGCTTCTTCTCACATGACCCAGTGCGTTATGGCACCGTCCTGTTAGAACACTGCTTTTCATTTTCCTTTCACTTCTAATAGCTTGAGGTGGTGACAAGTATTTTCTTTGGCTTAATGTACTGAAGTCTCTTCTGATTTAACAAATCTCATGAGACTTTCTTCTGCTGTTTATGGTAGTTGTTTGGTTTGCATTCCATGTTCCATTTTCTTGGCTTTATCTATGCTTGCATAATGAGAATAATTTTATGACACATTTACTACTATGTTATATATAGTTCATTGTTTGGAAAATGAATTTTCTTCTTACTGTGATATCATTTGGAAAAAAGTGCATTTGTATATATTTTCAGTTCTTAAGGAGTCTCTGGTAACAGTTTCCCCTCAGTTTTATACACTTGTGTTTTGTGGCTACTTTTTTTTTCTGTTCAAAGTTAAACTGAGTGGGAGCAGATGTGGCTGAAATTGTTACACGCCTGCTTCCCACATGGGAGGTCCCAGGTTTGGTCCCCGGTGCCTCCTAAAAACAAAAACAAAACAAACAAACAAACGAAAAAACCAACTCAGGGAGGCTGATGTCGCTCAGTGGTTGAGTCCTGGCTTTCTGAGTTCAGTCCCCGGCCCTGGTACCTCAAAAAAGGAAAAAAAAAAGGTTAAACTGAGCATCTTCTTTGGCTTTCTGTCATTCCACCCCCCCTTTTCCTCATTTGATTTCTTCAGAAAATTGATTATTCTTTGGATATTTATAATTTTTTTTAGGTGGTACCGGGGATTGACCCACTGAAATTTACTCTACCGTTGCTTTAAATAATAAAAAAAATTTTTTTTCCCCTCTATTCACTTTTCTATGCAACTTTTACACTTATAGAAGAAGAAACATGCTTTCTGATTTGTGCTCCATGAGTAAGTTCATTATTTTTCATTGTTAAATTTACCTCCCCCACCCAGTACAAAACTACAAATGCATCCATTACATACAGTATTTCTGCAGTTTGCCACCTCCAGTATCTCAACCACCTTATCCAGCATAGTGAAGCCACTTGGAATAGAATGGGATGGTTCCTTCTATTCTATTCTATTCTTTCGTTTACCAACAAAAATTGCCTGTCTTAAACCAGTACATTGCCCTTATCACTATATTGAGTGCTACTGACCTGGGTGCAATGGTCCTCATCCCTTACTGTCTGTATGAACTTGGAGAAGTTATTTAACCACTCTGTACCTCAGTTTCTTCATCTGTGAAATGAGAATATCCCTGTCTCACAGTTGTGATGTTAAGATATGATAATTCTTTTAAATAGCCTAGTACTAAGCACATACAGTACACTGATAAAAATTAGCTGCCATCATCATGGCCTTCAGAGTCGTGTGTCCTCCTCTGTCTTCAGCAAGGACAGTTCGGCCTTTCCACCCTCCTGGGCTCATAGGAAGGAGTTTCCTGTCCAGCTCATGGAGAGACTGCAGAACCTACCTCCCACAGGTGTCCTGTCTCTGGGGATATTAACCTGAGCCGGCCCCAGGATGTCATTCCTTGGTATGCAGTGATGTCTCTTCTGTGCTAGATGCTGAGGATTTAGAAAAAAAAAAGTCTTTTAATTAAGCTGCCAAGGATAGACATTTTCATTACACTTACATTTTGAAATTATTTGCATTGCTCAAGTCCCCCATGTTCTTGGTGTTGAGTTTGTTCAAGACATTTAGCCAGACCTAGTCCCTGCCTTGCCCAGCCCATTCAGCTGCCTGCACAGTGCTCACACCCTGTGGGTTCAGCCAGTCCTGACTCAACAGGGGAGCAGGGCCTGCGTTGTACAGCTGCTCCAGGTGCAGTGTTCGCCACTTCCAGGGTGAGAGCCCTGGGCAGGGTGCCCGTCAAGCCACCACGCTCTTCTCCACCCAGGCGCAAATCAGAGCCTCTGCCCTGTCTTCTGTCCAGAGTTCTAGGAATAATGGAACTGGACACCGCCCTTAATCTTATATCCATGGAGTCTTGCTCCAGCTATTGTTCCTACCATTTTCTCTACTTTCACCCTTCTCTTTTAACACGCACCTGGCAGCTTATAAACAGAAAAGAGAGAACAGAATTTAAAAAATCCAAAAGAAAACTGTTGCCTTTATATCCCCTCAGATTATTGCCTTTTTCTTTCTTGTCCTCTAAGCTCTTCAGAAGAATAGGTGCCGTGTCCTGACTCCATTTCCTCATCTCCTTTTTACTTTTGAAGGCACTGCAGTCAGGGATCTGTGCCTTATGTCTCCTGACACTGTTCTGGCACAGGTGACCATCAACTTGCAGACTTCCAGGTCCAGTAATTCTTTTCAGATTTTACTCTTTCTTTGCTTACCTGTGGAATTTGACCCTTTTGCCTGTTACCATTTTCAGATTCTCCTTCCACAATCACTCTTTGGGTCCTCTTCTTTCCTCTTGGATTCACATTCACAGCCTGCTCCATTGCTTTTTTATTTCCTTTTCTATTCCTTAAGAGTTAACATTCCCTGGGATAGTGCCCCGAGCACTTGTTCTTCGTTGTTCCAGGTTGACCTCACCTGTTTCTGGAGAACCTTTGACCGTCACCCCTGTGCCGACAATTCCCAGATGTCATCTCCCATTGAGCCCTTGCTCTTGAGCTTTAGACTCTTTTACGTGGCTGGTAAACACCCCCGCCTGCACCCTACGTAGGCAACTCAAACTCATCTCCCTAAGCTAAACTTAACTTTCTCTTTCTCCAGACACAGTGTTTGCCCTCAGTTAAAACCCTTTGCTCTGTGTTATTTCCTACATCAAATCAGTCCATCAGTTATGTGTCCATTGATTCTTTAAATATTGTACTCTCATTTTGTGTTCACTATTGTGACATAATTCTTAAGCTTTTATATTGCTAATAATGTTTGTATTTATGTTTTCTCCCATCTCCTCATCTTGCTTTTAATCTGTCCTCCGTGCTGAGTAATTTTTCAAAATGCAGGCCAAAACTCTTTTCTAGCTCAAAACTCTTCGAGTTCCTAATTGCAGATAGGAATGTCCAAATGTCTTAGTATGGCACATAAGGCACACTGTGGGCTAAGTTTTCTCCAATGTTCTCTCTTCTCCTGGCAATTCCTTTGAACCTAACTCTTCACCATTGTCCAACTAACAACAGTTTCCTGAATGTGCCATGCTGGTTCTTATGATTCTCTTTGTTTTTGTTTATGCTCTTTATTTGGTCTGGCTAGCTTTTTACATCCAGTGTCTTTATTATTATTTATTATTAATCTTTTGAGACTCAGTTCAAGTATTACCTCCCCTACTGAAGTCACTTTATGATACCCCCTGTCTCAGTTGAGCAGCTTCTTTTTTGTGCCCACTACCCTGTATATTCTGTTATGTGTTGCTCCATGTCTTTCCCCTGTATTGGAATGTTCTTCTGTCTCCACAGCATTTAGCACAGGGCCTGATACGTAATAGGCTTTCAATAAATGTTGAATGGCAGAACGACTGTGTTGTAAGCTATTACAACAGTGACGCTTCTCACAGCAGGTATTGTAGCTTACTCACCTTGTGCATTTTTTCAGGATCTTGTCTCATAGGTGTTTTAAAAAAAGTGTTGAGTTAATATAAGGTGGAGGTATGCAGTGGATTAAGTGGGGCCTCCCTGCAAAGGAAGAATTTGGATTGCGTTGGTCCCAAGCATAAGATTGCTCTTATAGTCAATAGTCATCATGTCTTCCATCATAATCACCTTACAAGTTCAAACATTGCACCTGATTATAATCACTTTGATATTTGGCAAATCTAAGAAGATTCTCATTGCCAGTAATTTAAATGCTGTTAATGAGTGTGAAGATTTTTACTTTAAAAAAAAATGTATAGTACGGATGTCCTAGTTGCTATTAGAAGTTGGGTGAGTAATTATCTAAAATACTTTGTAATTAAGTCTTAGAGGCAAACACATTTAAAGAGCACAGTCATACTGAGACTAAGAATGTGTCATGCCCCATTTTCTTGCGTAATTTAGTTTTTAAGAAATAATGTTTTATGTTAAGAGTTTTAAGTTCCCTCTTGAAAAAACTAAAGAGTTAGGCACCATGGATGTGGGTAGGAAATGAGATTCCAAATTAGAATAAATTATTAAGCTAGAAGGAATTCATCAAGGAAGAGATTAATTTATTCATTAAGTTCAGTAGCCCAGTGTGATTTTTGGGAGAGATAGGAAAAATTAATATGAATCTGAGTGCTTCTTTTGCCTAGGTATTGATAAGAGTTTTATAAGCCTTATAATATAATCAGATATTAATTGAAATACCCTGCCAGTTGTGTGTTAAGCTATGTCACACTTGATACGTATAAATGTTGATATTGTGGATTTGAGGTAAAAGCTTGCAGAATTCTCATCAGTGCATGTTAAGGGGTATGCTACTCTTTCTTTCAACCCATGTTTTTATGAGACCAGCCACGTGCTGGCCTGTGTCCTGGGGCCTGAGTGAGGCTGTGGATGAGCAAGCGGCATCACCAGCTGTGCTGTCCAGGAATGCAGACTCCAGCGGGGAGGCGTGGTCTGAGGACCCGTCTTGGCATGCTGAAAAGAATTCGGGGCTCACAGTGTAGGCTGGTGGGCTCCGGCTCTTCCAGGGTGGCTTTATGGCATGAAGGATGCGTAAAGGGTACAGAAGAAACTTTACATGCACACACATGTTGGGAGAGAACATGGTCTGTGGGGAGAGCTGTGAGCCTCGAATTTCCCAACAAATCACTCCTAGGTCTTTATAAGTAGTTAGTGCGGTAATCCTGAGCTTGATGACCAGCCACGATGCCCATGGACACTCTGAAAATTCCCTGACCCCCTTTTGTCTTCCCAGTGGACTAGTTTCCAGTATATATTCCCATATCATCTTTTTATAACCTTAGTTTTATTTTTATGTCTATTTTAATGTCTGTGGTGGACCATTAGCTTTTTATTAATGCAACGTTCTCCTCTGTTCTAGTCTATCCCTATTACCTCGAACAGTGGCTGGGACATAATGGATGCTCAGTAAATACTTAGTAAACAAATGGTGTTATGGATAACATTATAATGATGTTTGGCAAGTATACAGTACTTCTGTTGGAGAAGAGAATGTGATTCAGTGCACATTTCTTAGCTGTGGGTTCTTTTCCATTCAGCTTCAGCTCAGGTTTTCTTTCCTTTGCCTTTAGATGGAGTTTAGTCCTCTAGACTTCACAGAGAACACACTTGCCTCTTGAGTTGCTCACCTAGGTTTCCTCTGCCTCCAGTGATGTGAGGACATAGGTAGCTCCAAAATGGGACATCTTGTGTGAGGTCAGACTGTTTAGTTAGCCTGTAGGTTAAAAAATTGCCCTTGGAAAATCAGATGGTTTTACCTTCAACATAGTCATCTTTTCTTGCAGCTTTGGTTGAGCACCAAATTCAAGTAGTTGGCTTAAATAGATAAGACCCGTCTTTGGATGTTAGTATCATACCCTGGTAAGATGCTCATGCTTTGGCAGTAGTGTTTAAAAAGTCCAGTTGTAATTGGAGGAGAAAAAGGTCGGATCGATATTGTAATAGGCCTTTTGCTGAGCTTGTGTGTGTGCTTTTTAAAACCATGAAAATCTGAAATTAGGTTGCATGTGTTAAATCTTCACTTTCAGCCAAATGTGTCATTTTTGCATATTTAATTGCTCTAATAAACCCTTTGAATCAGCTTGTGCCACAGATGACAGCCAGAAAAAACAAGGGAGGTGGGGCTATGGGGGAAGTAGTTGAGTAACACCAGGTGAAAAAAGAAATCATTTTAAATTAAAGGGTGGTTATATGAATGTCATGCCAAGTTAGCGAAGTGTCTGACTGCCCTTACGTGTAGTCATCAACATTGTTCAGTTAACTGCTCTTGGACCCCATAGTGAATTTATGCCTAAGTCCCCAAAATGTAAGCAATTCATGCTTTCTATAAAGCTATTTGAAAAACTAAAAAAAGAATGTGAGTAGGTGGTTCCTCAGATAAGGTAAAGGATATGAAAGGAATTTGGAAAAATGAAAGCTCCTACTGTTTTCTTGCAAAACTTCTCTTTTGATTAATACATAGGTCCTTTGCAGTCTTTTTGCTTCTCTAGCATTAGCATTCCAGTCCCTTCCTTTGACCTTGTCGTAGCTATCAGTTAACCTCTCAGATTATTTCATTCTAAGCAAAATTGCCTACTTTGTCAGGAAGGCAGTACACGGGTTCTGGAATCAGGTAAACTTGAACTTGAGTCCTGTTTGGCAGTTTATGAACTTGTGACTTTGGACAAGTATTTTTGCCTTTCTGAGTCTTGGTTTATGTATTTAAAATGGAATGAATCTACCACTTGATAAAGCCATGGGAATTGAACAGTCATCAGAGATAAGGTGGTAGGCAGGTATCTAGCAGAGAAGTGCTCGGTAATGTCTGCTTCTACGTTTACCTCCTTGTCCAACTGTGGGTTCATTAGAAAAGCAAGAAACTTTGATTTAGTAGTTTTCAAAGAGAAATTTATAAGTAGTTTTGAAAATTATTTCATATGTGAAATATACTATAAATGCACTATACTTTCAAAAATTATTCTTACAGAAAATAATCCAGAAAATTTCAGACATTCCCAAGCCCTGTACCAGATATAAATTAAAGCTCACAGACAATATTAAAGCATCTCAGAGAAAATTATATCAGTAGATATCACATTACTTTTTCAAATTTTTGTGCTTGCATTTTTTATGCGCTTTAATTTCATATCCAGTAATGCGCATCAGAGAAAGCACAACTACCAAAATGAGGCAGATGTACAATGTTTCTTTTGTTTCATTTGGCAACTTAAATAAATGTGAGAGCAAGTAGTTTCATGAACATTTAAGACAGAGGGTAGCTCATCAATAAATGCAATCGCAATATTCATAATGTAAGCAGATATGGAAAGTGTACAATCAAGCTATCAGAATAGTTTAGACTTAAGACCACAGTCCAAGATGGTTCATATCATTTATGTCGCAATTATTTTAAATGTGCAATTATGTTGCACATTTAAAAATCAGTAAATATTCTTGGTAGGAAGTAGTGCATTCAGATTCTAACATTATTGCCATTTTAACGTAGTGTCCCAAATAATTTGTAATTACGAGTGTGTCTTCCTTGTGGACTTACCTTGTGCCTCTAAGGTATTAATTCCTGGGGAGATAACATGCCTTAAGGCATGGAGAAGTGAAAATCTAGACTGTTCTTTCCTCAGCCCTCGTGTGACAGGCAGGGAAACGCTAAAGTCTTTTTGACTCACAGGCTGAGTCAAGGGAGGGCAGAATCTTTAACAAGTGCTACTTTATGATTTGCAAAATGACCTGCATGTCTAATAACCGTACCCTTTTTAAAATTTTTATGATTATCCTGAAAGTGTGTGGTGTGGAGCATGTTTTGTGGCCAAGACCACTGCCAGATACAGGGATGGCAGTCACCTGGCATGGATATTGCCACTCTCTCTTTTCTCTGCGCGTGGCAGACATCAGACTATGATATCTACTGATATAAACTTTACCACCAAGTCTAGACTTAACCTTAAAATCCTTTCAACACACTACCCAAGGCAGCTATTACCAGTCAATCAAAGGCTTACAAAACAAAATTATTTTTCAATTGATTTGCTACTTGCTTAATTAATTTCCATTAAGAGATTATGAATTTACTTAGAAGTTGAGGATCTATAAAGTGTGTTGTCCTATAGCAGGCACCAAAATAGTCAGGATTCAGTTTGTGCTCTCAACAGGTTTCCTTTTTTATGGGTCAACTAGACATGCACACAATTATAAGACAAAGTAAACTCTACTAGGTGGGAAGGGGCTTCAGTAGGGTGTAAGATTAATTTTAAAGGGAAAAGTTCATCGAGGTGGTGACTTTGGACATTGAGGGGAGGACTGTCTACATGTCTTTACAGCTTTAGCAAAGGCGTGGAAGGTAGAACGTGTAGGAGAGATTGTGAGGCACGACAAACACGGATAAGCAATGCGTCCTGGTCTGCGTGCAGAGCATGATTCTGGAAACGGGGGGTAAAGCAAATAGAGAGGGGCCTGATCGTTGTGCAGTGGATTTTGGGTTTTATTTTGTTGTTCCTGGGCCCATGCATGGCTTTTACTTTGTAGAATGACCTGATCAGATCTGTGCTTTAAGAAGATAATTATTAAAAGCTTGAGTAGAAGAGAGATTGGAGTCTTGAGACATGTAGGAGGCACATGTTAAAAGATTTTATTTAACTCATTATTAATAAGGAAACCAGAAAACTGGTCCAGAAGACACAGGCACATGTATAGATTTGGAACACTGAAGTGAATTTGCAAATGGTTGCAAAGCTGACTTCTGCCGTGGAGATGAGTCACCTGAACCTCCATGGGCAGCTTTGATTTTTGTAGGTCTATAGAAAAGAATTGCTTGTATCACCATTGGTTTTCTACATGTTCTGCATTTACATCTTCATTTCCATCTCCATCTTCTTACAAGAGAGTTGCAAAATAGCCCAAAGACATTTTCTGTTAGGCTAGGCTATCCCTGGAGGCTCAGCATTTCATTAAAAGGATAGCGAGTAATCTCTTTTGCTTATTCCAGAGTCTTAAACTTTTTTTCTTTACAAGGTGAATTGTTTTTTCTCCCTGTATTCCTGCAGAATTATTTCTTTATCCTTGGCATTTATTAACTTAACCTGGATGTGTTTCTGGAACTTAAGTTTCTCTTATGTTTTTCTTTCCCTTCTGCAGATTTTTTCCCCCTCTATTTTAGAGATATTTTCTATTATATCTGCCTGCTTTATTCTCTTCCATTTGTTTAGTTATTTGTCCTTCATCTACTATCTAATCGCTTTGATATCTTTGTCTTTTTTTTTTTTCTCCTCAATACTGCTTATCTTAAGATTTTTCTCTCCTTGCCTTTCTTTTGATTTTCTGTCTTTGGTTCTTATCTTGCATTTTTCAAATTCATTGTTCTTCCTAGTTGGGTTTGTTAGCTCTATAATATTTCTTTTCAGTTTGATCTATTTTGTCTTTTCATCTTTGAGCTTTTGTTTTACTAGATGTAGATGTTCTTATTAGATTGTTTTCTGGAACAAAGAACTCACTGGCGGTTTCCTTCTTTTCCGTGTGTTATGTTTTGATTCTTCCTTAGTTTTGCATGCCATGCTCATTGTTCTCCCCTTCCTCCTACCCCTTGTTTACACAGTTACTTGACCATTTCTTTTTATCTTGTTCAGGCTTAATTTGGAAAGTAAAATTGGGACTTTGTATTGTTTTGATATGATGTGGGAGAATTCCCCTTGACACTTTTCCCACTTAGCTGTGACCTTCCTTGTCTCTGCCTCTTACTGCAGCCCTCCCAGTACACCTTTTGAAGGGTGTGGGCTGTTCTCTATCTACTTTTGTGTAGTTGAAGGGTATGACGTGGTACTGGGGGAGAGCTCTTCTGGGGCACCAGGTTCTCCAGACCTCGTTTGGTTAGATGTCCTCACTCCATTTGGCCAAGGGTGTAGTCCATTTCTATGGACCTCAGATCCTTCCCTCAGCTCAGAATAAGGCCTTGAAAGTTGGCAAGTCCTGGTGGGCCCTCTTGTCCCTGCCGAGGTTTCAAAATTTCTGTGCTCTTGGTGTTTTACATCACTTTTCTAGGGCAGCCAAATCATGTCCTTTGATCTTCCATCCAAAATGGAGGATTTTTATTAACATTTCCAAGTTTTAGTAACTTACCAGTTTTTATCATTACTGCTTCCAGGCAGTGTAAACAGGCGAGGCATCATACCACACTGTTTAGAATCTTTCTCTGGCCACTGAGTTTTTTTTTTTTTTTTTTAAGATTTATTTATTCCCCTCCCCCCTGTTGTTTTGTGCTCTCTGTCTGCTCTCTGTGTGTTCTTCTGTGTCTGCTTGTCTTCTCTTTAGGCGACGCCGGGAATCGATCCTGGGACCTTCTAGAGTTGGAGGGAGGTGCTCAGTCTCTTGTGCCACTTCAGCTCCCTAGTCTTCTGCATCTCTTACTGTCTCTTCTCTGTGTCTCTTTTTGTTGCATCATCTTCCTGTGCCAGCTCTCTGCGCAGGCCAGCACTCCTGCGCAGGCCAGCTCTCTGCATGGGCCAGCTCGTCGCTCAGACCAGCTTGTCACTCAGGCCAGCTTGCCTTTCACCAGGAGGCCCTGGGAATCAAACCCTGGACCTCCTATATGGTAGAAGGGAGCCCAGTTGTTTGACCCACATCCATTTCCCTGGCCACTGCTTTTTAAAATTTGTCAGTTCATAGTTTAAACAGTTTCTTGTTTGACTGCAGCTGGCATATTTTTTGGCTAAAAAATTACATATGCATGTGTTATGTGCATGTGTATATACAAATATGTACCGTATGTGTGTGTGTGTGTGTGTGTATATATATATACACACACACACATTATTTTTTGTCTAAGTATTGGGGAAAGGAAATTCTGTAATTCTGTTTCATCCTAATTCTTGTAGCATATATGAGAACTTTATTCTTTTTTATGGCTGAATAATATTCCATGTTATGGATATATCACATTTTATTTATCCATTCTTTAGTTAATGGGCATTTGTGTTGCTTCTACTTTTTGGCTGCTATGAACAGTTGTACACGAGTTGCTGTGTGAACATAGGTTTTCAATTCTCTTGGCTGTATACCTAGGTGTGAAATTGTGGAGTCATATGGAAGCTTAATCGTTTAACTTTTTGAGGAACTGCCAACCTGTTTTCCATAGTTGATGTACCATTTTAGTTTCACCTGCAGTGTATAAGAGGGCTCCTGTTTCTCCACATCCTCACCAACACTTGTTATTTTCCATTTTTTTTTATGATAGCCATCCTAATGGGTCTCTCATTGTGCTTTTTTTTGTTTTCATCTTAAAAACAATTTATTGCAGTCTTTCCTTCATACATGAGCATACATAAATAATAAGTGTATAGTAAAAGTTGTGAATGTGCTAACTGAACATGCATAGCATCATACAGGGCGCTCATACATCACACCAACAAAAATACCTTGCATTGTTATGAAACATTTGTAACAAATTATAAAAGAGCCTTGTCAAAAGTATTACTGCTAACTAAAGTCCATATCTTCTTGCATTTGGTGCTTTTTTCCCCCAAACCATCCATTTTTTTTCCCCATAAACCATGTAATTTATCTAAAGTGTACAATCAGTGGCATTTGGTATAACCGCCGAATTGCTCACTCATCATTTCAGTCAATACTAGAGCATTTTCATTACTTCAAAAAAAAAGCAAACAAATCAATATACCTATATGTTAGCACTACTAATTACAAATCCTATGATGTGCTTTCACCATTTCTGTTCATGTCCAAACATTTACAAACAGCCTTCTACCAGTTCTGCACCAATTAAACATCAGCTCTCCATTCTTGAATCATATTCTATTCTTTGTGCTTCCTGGACACGTGTATTTCATGTCTTTCAAAAGAGTTGGTAAAGTTTCAGCAATTATGTCCTCATAATTGCTGAAACTTTCTGCCCCCTTTCCTTACTCTTCTCCTTCTTGAACTCATACAACACTTATTTTGGTGTGCTTCATGCTATCATTCAACTCCCTGAGCCTCTGCCTTTTTCTATTCTTTTCTCTCTGTGTTCTTCTCTCTCTTCAATTTCAGTTCTTTCCTCTACGTTGCTGATTCTTTCTTCCATGATTTCAGATCTTTTGTTGTATGCCTCTATTGTAATTTTAATGTCTCTTATTGTGTCTTTCATTCCCATAAGCTCTGTTATTTTTCTTTCCAAAGTTTCAAATATTTCTTTGTGTTAGCCCTGTGTCGTTTTAATGTCTTTTATTTCTTTAGCCATCATGTCCTTCAATTGCGTGATTTGATAAATCCTAAAGGAGATGTGTATGAACGTTACTGATAAGCTTTTTCAAGTCCTGTGTCTCATCTGGAGCTTTGATTTGTGCCTTTGCCTGAGTCATATCTTCCTTTTTCTTAGTGTGGCTTGCAATTTTTTGGTGATGACTAAGCATCTGATTCTGATGCTGAGTTTACTCTGACATTCAGTTTCTCTTTCTTGCCTAGGGATTTACTTTTAAGTATCTGTGTGCTACCACTGCTCTTTGACTATTGGTTCAACTTGTTCTAGATATTTAGAGCAGTCTCTAAAAACAGGGCTAAGGAGCCAGTAAAGGGGTGCAGGCCAGTTTCCAAGGGCCTTGGAGAGGGTGGCATTGTAAAGGCACCTGCTTGCCTCTTATTTATCATTTTTCTTTTTTCTTTTTTTTTAAACAATTTATTGAAGTATATCATTCATACATGAACATACATAAACTCTTAAGTGTTCAGTAAACATCGTGAACTTACAAAACAAACATGTATAACATCATACAGGGCTCCCACACATCACCCCCCCACACAAGCACCCTTCATTGTTGTGAAACATTTGTTAAAAAATCATGAAAGAGCATCATCAAAGTATTACTACTAACTATCATCCATACCTTCCTCCCCTATACATTTTTTAAAGGATTTATTTATTTACATTTATCCATTTTTACCACTCCCCCACCATTTTTGCTGTTTCTGTGTCCATTCGCTGGGTGACTCTGTGTCTGTTTCCTGCCCTCTCTTCTCATCGTTTTCCTGTCTTCACTGGGATTCGATCCTCGGAATCTCCGATAGGGAGAGAGGCATCCTACCACCTGTACCACCTTACTTCCTGGTTTTTCGGTGCACCTCATCTTGGCTCTCCCTTGTGTCACTCTCCTGTTACATCATCATCTTGCTGCATGGCTCACAGGGCCTGGCGGCTCACATGCTCATGGGGCCTGCTGGTGCATGTGCGCACAGGGCCTGGTGACCCACATGCCTTCTAGACTTTTCTTTTTCTTATTTTTACTGGGAGGTCCCAGGGATTGAACCCAGGTCTCTCATATGGGAGATGGATGCCCAACCACCTGAGCTGCATCTGTACCCCTGTTATATCTCTTAAGGTTGACCAAAGATACCCAAAGCTATAGTCTTTTCCTATACAGGATGGTCATATAATAAATCAGGCTTAGTTTATCACCAGCATTCCAAAAACCTGACCTAGGAAGAAAAACTAGGTCTGGGGACACATGCATGGTTTCTGATATAGCGAATGTTTAGCTTACCCTGATTATCACAAAATCAAGACAGCGAGAATATTCGCATTATCATTTTTCTTTTTCATGCACTTTTCTGGTCTGCCAGCAGATGGCGCTCTGGGCAGACCTCTCAGCTCAGTCCCTGGGCGTTAGGAGGGAATATATTCTGTGTCACTCCCCAGGCAGGTGGGCAGTGCAGAAGCCCTGCCTTCTGTGCTAACCAAGCCTCACAAACAAGCCTTCTTAGAATCTGTTCTCCTTGGGCCGCCATACCCTCCCTCCCTCTGCCACCTCAGCAGCCATCCTGGGGCAGTAGGGACGGTGCTTGACAAGGCAAATTATCTTTAGCTCCCTGCTAGCTCTAAGGGCAAACTATGTTGAGGCCCCACCAGGCCTGGAAGTGTGACTCCTCCAATGCAGCAGACCACGTTTGCTGGTCAGAATCTGAATTTGCAGTAGGCTGTGTCCCTCCTTCTCCCCTTTCTTGGGGAAGAGGACCCTGCGACCCCCTCAGGTTGTAGCCTCTGCAGTCCTCAGCTGCTGCATCCACAGACTGCTGTTTGCTCCGAGGGTGGGGGAATCAGCGCCTGCTGCTGCTTCTGCAGCTTCACTCCTTTTCTTCTCTCCTCTCTCTCCTGGGTGGCATTTTGCCTTCCCCTGGTGTCCTGAGCCCCAGAGCAGCTCTCCAGACAGTCTCTACTTATCCTCGTTGCTAGTTATTGCAGGAGGAAAGTGATCCCTCTGCCTCTCTATTCTCTAATTCTTAAAGACAGGGTTGATTTGGAATCATTTTTTCATTTTCTTATTTTTTTCATTAAAAAATAAAACAAACAAATTAAAAACAGTGTCATAAGATACAATAATTTAAAAAAATCATCAGCCACCCTAAGGCATGAACTTCTCTTTGTTTAGATTTTGCGTTTGTGCATGCTTTTATAGAGTTTTTATATAATTGCAGTGAGCATATAATGATCATATTTCCCTTATTGTTAGGTCAAACGTTTTAATATTTCTATTTCCTCATCATAATCTCATTACATGGCATGTTATAATTTATTAAATAGCTACTCAAATAGGAGACTAGTTTTCTAGTTTGATGCTTTTGTGTATTTGTGCATTGAACATTTTTGTGTTTGTAAGTTTTGCATTGTCTTTTTTTTGCATTGTCTTTAAAATAAATTTGAGGGATTGAAATTAGTGGATTAATTACCACTCTTTATTAAATCATTAGAACTGTTACCCTTGTATTGACTATATATCTGTTTATGTCACTGGAAGCAAATTCTTTTGAGATAGTTGCTTAAAATGACAGCTGATATTCCAACCCTTAGTGCCAGAGGGGTTTTTTTTGGGTGCTGTTGTATTCTTACCTACATCCTTCCCCTGCTTGAATAATGAAGGTTTTTAAAATGTATTCCGTGTGTGCTTTTTAAAAGCAAAATCACATATTCTTATCTTTAAAGGAGAGAAAATTACCCAAGAGTGAAAAAATAATTTGTATCGGATATTGGAAGATGTGCTATTGAAGTATTCTTTTTTTGTACAAACTTGCTAGTCTGATTTTATTATTTCTAGATTTTGCTGTTGTCCATAATCTACATTTATAAAAATGTTTATAAAACATCCATCTTTTTACATACTTAATAATTTAATAAATGTATTCATTAATTATGAGCATACTGTAGGAATCATGAGTAGCTTTTGGGCTTTATTGCATACAATTATATGAGTATATGCATTCATAATGATATAATAAACTTTGTAATTATCCTTATTTTGGAATCTTGACTGTACTTTTTTTTTTTCCCTTTCTCAGATTCTGTCAGTTTTTAAGAACAAATGCACCTTATAGC
The DNA here is from genome assembly GCA_029593785.1 of Cabassous unicinctus. Taxonomy (NCBI): domain Eukaryota; kingdom Metazoa; phylum Chordata; class Mammalia; order Cingulata; family Chlamyphoridae; genus Cabassous; species Cabassous unicinctus. Next base: position 10,584 of record JAQZBX010031417.1, on the reverse strand, counting down.
TCATGGAAGAAAAAACACAAATCAAGACATTTTTGGGTTCCAAGTTGCCAAAGTATGGAACAAAATCCGTAAGAAGTACACTACGACCAGTGCCCAATGGGACACCTGTTAGTTTGTTTGGAACTTCCAAGAGTACCAGTGTCCAAAGTGACATAAAAAATAATGGCTCTGATTGTCCGTCATCCCATTCATTTAATTGGAGAAAGGCAAATAAATACCACCTTGGTGAACAAAGTGCTGGAGAGCCTGACAATACTCCCAATACACATAATAAATTAATTGATCCTGGAAAACATGCTCCTACTCAAGGAATGTTTGATAAAAATGGGATAAAGGGAGGTTTGAAAAGTGTTTCTTTATTCACATCAAAGTTATCAAAGCCGTCCACTATGTTTGTGTCATCTACAGAGGAGTTAAACCAAAAGTCCTTATCAGGACTGTCTAATTTGGGTAAATTCACGAAAGGTACGTTATTAGGAAGGACTTCATATTCTTCAGTCAGTGCTCCAAAATCGCAGTTGAATGGATTTTATGGAAACCGATCGACTGGTAGCATGCAAAGGCCTAGAGCAAACTCCTGTGCCACTAGAAGCAATTCTGGAGAAAGCTTAGCACAGTCCCCAGACAATATTAAATCTATGACTTGTGAGAAAATGGTAAGGTCACAAAGTTTTTCACATTCCATTCAGAATTCATTCCTTCCGCCTTCATCTATAACGAGATCACATTCCTTCAATAGAGCTGGAGATCTTACAAAACCTTACCAGAACCAACAGCTACCCCTTAGAGTGCCTCTAAGGTCAAGTATGCTAACGAGAAGTTCCCGTCCATCAGAAGTACTCAATGGGAATGAACATTTGGGTTATGGGTTCAATAGGCCTTACGCTGCTGGTGGAAAGAAGCTGGTATTGCCAGATGGCCCAGGCATAACTTCCACATTGGGTTATAGGATGCTTCATCCCTCTTTACTGAAATCCAGCAGACCTTCATTTGCTGGGAATATCACAGTTGATGGTAATAAAAATGCACCTGCTGACCTGTGTGTAGAAGAAGATGCTACAGTTTTGGCTCGCAACAGAACTACTGATACGGACCAAGAACTAATTGAAAATGATAGTTATCGAACAGAAAACGACCAGACCATGAAGCGTAATGCTAAAATTAGGTACCTGAGTGATGATGTGGATGACATTTCCTTGTCGTCTTTGTCATCTTCTGATAAGAATGATTTAAGTGAAGACTTTAGTGATGATTTTATAGATATAGAAGACTCTAACAGAACTCGAATAACTCCAGAGGAAATTTCTCTCAAAGAAGAAAAGCATGAAAATGTACCAACAAAGGATATATTTGATTCCCCCAAGGAAAAGGAAAAATCCTTCAGTAAAACTGATGAATGGATAGATATAAATATGTCTGGTAAATATTAATATCCTTAAGTTTACTTTCTCCTAGGTATTTTTATAACTGAACTTACATTTAGGATTATTTTGTGATAAATTCCAAAGTACTATCAATTGAATGATTTAAATTTGAAGGCTAGATCTAGATAAAATTGAGATGGGGCCGTTTTATCTTCTTTGTTCAGTAACTTTTGCACTCTGTCCTATTTTTTCACTCTATCCAGAACACTATCATCTGTAAAAACACACTTTCCCTAAGGTTATCTTCCCTTAGGGTTTTTTTTGGCTGTCGTACACTGACCTATTCCTACTTGGAAAAGGCAATGCTTTAAAATTACTTTTTCCCACTCCTCCCGACCAGTGGCATAGCATTAAACCATCTCTTCCTTTAAGGTAGCAGATCAGGATCATTGCTATTTATTATATGAGTATAGCTATAACAAAGGGTGAATGAAATAATCTGCATTGTGTCTGACTTAATCCTTTTTTTTAAATCCCAGGAAATTTTCATTTAAAGGAGGGGTTTGCTTTCTTGTTTAGCAGTCTTTATTTTTGTAATTGAAGAAATTGAGATGGCACTTGTTAAACATTTCCTTTTATAGTTGGTCATCCTGACATTAAATGCTAGAGAAAATATATCTTTGTGCCCATAAAGTCTGTGAAAAGAGCAGACTGTAAGGATTGGATATAGGCACTTGGTCTGATGAAGGGTTCCCAGACTGTGCCTAGACTTCACATAAACCCTTGGTTGTCTCAGGGTCTTCTCAGAGTGACTGCCAGGCATGTTTTTTTCCTCATAAGGAGATAACTGCAAGATTAAATAATAGGCACAGAGGCAGGAAGTGGGTTGAAGAAGAAATATTTTGAGAAATATTAAAAGAATTTATTAATTTAACATTCTAATGTTAAAAATGAAAGGTGGTAAATGAATTTTCTTTATATCTATTGGAAAACATTTCAGCTGGTTATTTTTAAGATTTTGCCTCTTTTTTTTTTTTTATTGTTAAGAGTTTAAAAAGGCTAGTGTATGAATGATTTTCTTTTTTGACTTTTGTTATATTATTAGAGCTACAGTTTTAGAATATGAGAAATAATTATATTTTTGTCAATTAATTGCAGTTTTCTCTCTCTTTTTTTATTAAATCAATTGAAGACAGGAGTGAATGTACCAAGCATGCTTCTGGGAATACCCTGGTTTCTCCAGATACAGATTACAGAGCTGGCTCTTCATTTGAACTTTCTCCATCTGACAGCTCTGATGGAACTTACATGTGGGATGAGGAGGGCTTGGAGCCCATTGGAAGTGTCCATCCGGTTGGGAGCTATGAGTCCTCCGAAATGAACAGCATAGTACGTATAGATTCATGTGCCTTTAGATATATTTGTTTACGTTACCTTAGAGACACTCGTGATATTGTTTAGACTTTTAAAAAGTTTTTGAGTTAACTTTCCTAGTCTGAGAAATGGGCATTCAGATTTGAAAAGGGACCACAAAATATCCTACCCTAGAACATAATAAAGCATGGAGACTATATTTACATTTGTGTCACGTGACACTTGACTTTATACTCACACGCATATATATTCATAACACATATATATACATATTCTATATTGGTCAGCTTGAGCTAGGCCAGTGGGTTCCAAAGGATGTGGGGAGGGAAGACAATGTCTAGAGACCATTGTGGCTGTTACAGTCGAGGGGCGCTGCTGACACCTAGAGGCCAGATGCTGCCTAACACCCTACAGTGCACCAGACAGCCGCCCACAGCCGGCCTGCGACGGCCCAGTGCCTCTGAGGAGGAGCCTCGGCTGAGGCTGTGCTGAGGTAGCCTTCAAGCCCAGCTTTACCCAAGGAGTTTCTTACTCTTTAGGGCAGCTGTCTTCAGGGGTTTAAGCTGCTTTGCTCTTGGGGCTCCACCATCTCAACTTGGGGCCCTTGTGTCTCTGGGACAAAGGGAGAGTGTGCAGCTGCTTTTCTGCTCCCAGCCTTGAGTGGAACAGCCGGATGCCCCTGCTCAGGGGCCTGGAGGGTGAGGGGAAGCAGGAGTGGAGACCTGCCAGCCTTTAGAAGCATATTCTTACAAAATATATGCAATAGAAGATTTAAAAACACTTACGTAAGGAACTGCGGTAAAAAGTAAAAAAACAAGGTCATGAAACATTAGGATAATGTAAGAGTGAGGTTAGTAGGTAAAACCATGACTCCTGAAAACTTGCTAGAGGTAGTGGTTCTGAGCTTTCTTAATTCTTAACCTAAAAAGGAGATTCAGATTAAGACAAGGACATGAGCAACTACACGATCTGCACTGTCTCCCCCAAAAAACAAAAACAAAATACAGAATGATTACAGAGAAGCTCAACTATTCTTAGGAATGTGAAGCAGGGAAGGTTCCTTCCATGGATTCTTATAAAGACAGTGCTTTGATAAATAGTAAATGCTGTCTCTAATGACACACTAAGAGCCCATAAATGGTGAGTTTTTGTGGCCACATTTAAAAAATGTGGTTCAGCTTCAGTAAAAATAATGACTCAATTCTACAAGACATGTAATTTAGTAAACTGTTTCTATAGTGTGGCCAGTCAGTGCAGTCCAGCTACACAGCTGCATTGTCTTAGTGCTCTGGACAATCACAGAACATTAATGAATGGGTTGTGTATCTTTCACAAATAGTTCCTATAGCTGAGAATTTGATAGGAGTTTAGTAGCAGTGAGTTTGAAGTTCTATTATTATTTTTAAAATTTTTTATTAGGGAAGTTGTGGGTTTACAGACCAATCATGAATAAAATACAGGATTCTCATTTACCACCCCACCATTACACCTTGCATTGGTGTGACACATTTTCTAAAATTGATGATAGCACTTTTTTGTACTATCTGATTATTGTTAGTATCTAATTACTATTAAAACTGGTAATTGTACTAATTTTTTTTAACATTAATTATCTTTGTTACAATTTATGAAAAATTATTAAGATAGTACTATCAACTATTGCCCATAGTTTACATTAGGTGTATTTTTCCCCATATACCACCTTATTATTAATACCTTGTCATGCATTTTTTATAATTCATGAAAGAATGTTCTTGTACTTGGACTATAAACTATAGTCCATCATCTACAGTAGGGTACATTGTGTTGTACAGTCCTACGCTTTATCTTAATTTTTGTTATATTAACATATATGGCCTAAAATTTCCTTTTAACTACATTCACTTATATAATTCAGTGCTCTTAATTACACTCCCAAAAATGTGCTGTCATCACCACCATCCATTTCCAAACCTTTACAATCAACCTAAATAGAAATTCTATACAAATTAATCATCAACTTCCCATTCTCTAGCTCCAACCCATCCCCTGTGTGGCAGTTTGAGATTATTTTTGTGAATCCCCCCCAAAAAGAGAAAGCTTATGTTTGTAAAACTGGCCTGTTCCTCTGGGTGTGATGCCCTTTGATTGAATTAAATTCAAAGGTTTTAAGTTTACTTAATAAAATCAATTTAGGACCTTTGATTCCACCAAGTAGTAGGGCATGACTCAGGATTGAGTCCCCGCCCCCTTGGTGGGCTGATATAAACTGACTCTCACTCAAGAAGACACACAGAAGAGGAGAGAACTTTGTCAATGTTGATACTGGAGCCCCAGGGAGAGATGAGCCATTCACGTGATAGTTTGCAGCTGAGTAGCTGAGACAGCCTGGAAAGAAATGAGCCCTATGCCAGACTGATATAGGAAGCCCTGAGAATTGAGCCTATGCCAGCCTACAGCTGAGATCAGAAGCTGGACCCATGGAGCCTTAAGAGGAAGAAGGAAGGAGAGACCAGGCAGAGATCACCTGCCATCTTGCTTCAACATGTGGCAGCATTTTGGTGAGAAAGCAGCCTTGAGCTGGACTCTTTACGGCCTTGTAACTGTAAGCTTTTATCCCACATAAATACCCTTTGTAAAAGCCAACAGATTTCTGGTACTTTGCTTCAGCACCCCTTTGACTGACTAATAATACATGCTGGTAATCTATATTCTAGATTCGAACTCTAAGAGTTTGCTTATTATAATTAGTTCAGATCACTGAGACCATACAATATTTGTCCTTTTGTGTCTGGCTTATTTTACTCAGCAGAGAGAAAGAAAAGAAAAGGTGAGTGATTCAGAAATTGAGAGGCTGAACTATTCAGGGGACTTTATATTTTAAGAAACATTGCAAGTAATGTGGATAATATGTCATATGAGTAAAAGGCAGTTGGTGTGTTTAAAGTGATTCTTTGTAACTCATTAGTATGTAAAATATGATTTTTTAGTAGTTGTATGAAGAATTGGTAGTCTTTGTGTATATATTCAATTCCATGTGGATTTCAGGCAATATAAGTTTCTACATTCGGATAAACCCGTGTCTTGGAAAAAATAAATATTGTAACTGGTAGTTTGTTAAGTTGCACAGACATACAGTAGGACACACATTTAATTTAGAGAGAGACTCTCTTTCTCTTTAGATAAAGGATGTTCAGAAAAGATTTTGTAGTCTCATGTGCTTTCTTTTTAGAACTTTTTAAAAGAGATTAAGATGATTAAAGTGTAAATGAACATTGTGTCCAGCAGATGTCAGCAATAAGCCACATGGTACCTGACATTTTTCGGAGGTTCACCATCTTCATTTCACAATTCAGTAACTAGTGACAAAAAGCATACTCTAGAAGAGTCCCGAACTCATCTGGGTTGATCATTAGTCTTTAATATTCATGAGCTTCCTTCTTGATAACTAGGCTGCTGTATCTGGAGTGGGAAACAACAAAAATGTTCATTCTTTGCGTTGGAAAAAGATGGTGTCTATGTGTTTTTCTCTACTTGGCTTCTCTTCTAAGAGGCTGGAAGACAATCTTTGAAATGATAGAGAATTGATGGCAATAGTTGAGAAGAGTGTGTTGAGATCTCCTACTAGGGGAGGAGATTTGCCTTTTTTGCTGTGAAGTTCTGTCAATTTTTTACTTTGTATATTTTAAGTTTATTTTGTTAAGTGCATACCTGTTTCCAATTTTTGTTTCCTTGGTGAATTGAACTTTCAGTCATTATTTAGCTATCTTTTTTATTCCTAATTATCATTGTGGTTTTACTATCTATTTTTTCAGATATTAATGTACCTCACCAGTTTTATTTATATTTTTTATCTCCTTTTTTATCAACTTTTTTGATATATATAGCAAATAGCTGGCTGTTTTAAAAAAATTCAATCTGTATCTTTGTTTTAACTGGTGGGTACAGTCTGTTTTTGTTTTGCATTTATTAATATACTTGGACTTCATTCTGACATTTTATTATTTTTTAATTTAAATTGTCTTGATTTTTCTGTTTCTTCTTTTCCCCCAATATTTTTAATTGATAGCTCTAACTTAACTCAAGAGGAACCTTAGTTTGTCTTCATTTTTATTGGTCTCTCCATCTCCTCTCACCAAAGGTCTCCATTACCCATCCCCTGCTTGCACCCCATCCACATCCCTAACCCAAACCACCACATGGGGTTTTTCTAGAATAGTGCTCATTCCAGTCCAGGTCAAGACAAGGAGCTTTCACTAGAGTGTAAATCAATTTCCACTACTAACACAGTTTTTAGTTCAACCCATCGTTTAGTTTGGCTGACATTATTTTGATACAACAACATTGTGTTGATTTCATTCTGCATAAGCTTCTTATCTTGGGTGGACCCTAACAAACAGTTTGAAGATAGATCACCACTTTGTTTAGCAGGGGTCTCAAAGCTGGACTATTTATGCATTTAAGTGCTAACAGTATTTGGTTGAGGCATAATTTACATTTAATGCATTTTGCTCAATGAATTTTGGCAAATGTATATATTCATTTAACAGTCATTTAGATTAAGGTATAGAATATTTCTATCACCTCAAAATATTCCCTTCCTGTTCCTTTCATTCTTTCATTTTCCAGAGGCTCACCAACTATTCTGATTTCTGTAACTATATATTAGTTTTGCCTCTTCTTGAACTCCATATAAATGGAGTCACAAAAAAGTACAATTTTATTTTTATCTCTGGCTTCTTTTAATCACTATGTATTTGTTAGTTGTAGTTTGTTCATTCTTCTTGCTGTAACATACTCCTTTGTGTGAACTACAACTCATTTTATCCATTCTCCTGCTGATGGGCATTTAGGTTTCAGTTTTTGGCAACTAGTGAATTCTGATGCTGTGAAGATTCTGGTATGTCTTTTGGTGAACATTTATGCATTTCTGTTGGTAAAATATGTAGAAGAGAAATTCCTGGGTTATAAGGTAAGATTCTGAAAAGCATTAGATACTGTCAAAACAGTTTTCCAAAGTAGTTGTACCAGTTTACACTCCCAATGGCACTGAGTGAACTTTCCAACAGTTCTGCTTCCTTGCCAACACCTAGTGTTGCCTATTTTTTTTGCATTTTTTGCTATTCTGGTGGGGGTACAGTGGTATTGTGTTAAGATTTTGTGCTGTGTTTCATGATAACAACTCAGATTGAGTACCTTTACTTGTGTTTATTGACCATTAAGATACTCTTTTTTGTAAAGGGCCTTCAATCAGGTATCAGGCTGTCTCTCTTTTTTCTTACTGACTTGTGAGAATCTTTTATATATTTTGGATATAAATCTTGTGTTGGATGTATATATATGTCTTCTTCACTTGTGGGTTGCTTTATTTTTTTCTTTATTTTTTAATAGTGTTTTTTGATGAGTAGAAGCTCTCAATTTCAATATAATCCAATTTGCCAGTTTTTCCTTTATTGTTAGCAGGTTTTTGAACTATGAAATCTTTGTCTACCCTAAAGTCATGAAGATCTATAGTTTTTTCCTAAAAGTTTTATTTTTTAATCTTTCAACTTTAGGTCTGCAGTCCATCTGGAATTATTTTTGTGTGTGGTGTGAGGTAGAGGTCAAGATTATATAGATATATATTTTTTCTCTTTTGGGAAAAACATCTTTCCCCCACTGAACTACAGGGTCATCTTTGTCAAAAATCAGTAGCTGTACATGTATTTCTTAAGTCTTTTTAGTTCCATTGGTCTATTTGTTTATCCTTGTGTCAATACTATGCTGTTTTAATTACTGTAACTTTAAAATAAGTTTTGATGTTGGTAGTGTAAATCTTCCAGCTTTGTTCTTTTCCAAGATTGCCCTAGTTCTTCTTAGCCTCCATTTAAATATTAGAATGAACTTGTCAATTTTTGCAAAGAGCTGGTGGGAATGGCATTGAATTTATACATCAATTAGGGTGAGAATTGACATATTTATGATATTGACTCTTCCAGTCCATGAGTATGGCATATCTCTCAATTTTTCTGGGAGTTTAGAAATATTTCTTGATAATGTGTTTTACTTTATAAAGATTTTACACTTTTGAATTATTGTTAGGTATTTGATTTTGCTGTTGTAAATGGTACCACTTTTAAAATTCTGTTTTCTAAGTTTTTTTGTTATACATACAAATATACTTGTTTTTTTTTTTTGTGTTTACTTACTTTTTTTTTCCCCTATGACCTTGCTAAATTCATTTATTACTTCTAATAAATTGCCTGTGGGTATTTTTGGAATTTTCACATACACTATACGTCATAATTCTTTTTGTTGTTGTTGTTTGTTTTCCAATAAAGTTAAAACAAAAGCCACTGGCTGAGAGATTACTTGAACACATTTAACAAGAATTAAATTCAGCCCACATAAGAGGCTCTTCCATATCAATAAGAGAAATGCTAACACATTTCATTATGCATTTCTTTAACTTTGTTTTACTAAGTCAACAGCTGGCTAGATTTGGGTTTCTACCTTGGTGACTGAGGCAGCTAGACTTTATTGAGATTTAAATGCATGGCATATGTAATAATAATCTTAGCAATATTTTATATGGTGGGATTAGGAGCTTTGTAGGTTATTTGTACTAAATTTTGGAATTTTTCTATTGTCCAAATATATAGAAGAGGAATGTCTGAATATCAAATTTGGCTTGTGTTAGCCTTATTTGGCTTTATTTTGAGTTGTAGAGAAAATCCCAGGAATTTTAAAATTATTCTCTTTTCTTTATCAGAGTGGTTTCAACTGTCACTTAATTTTTCGGAGCCATAGTTTACCTGCTTATTGCTGTCCTCTATTTTCTGTTTGTTATCAAGTGTCTGCTTTTTGGAAAATGACTCATTTGCAATCTTTTTGGAGAATAACTTTTTTTGAAAAAAGAACATTTAAGATCTTATGCTACTACTCTTTTGCATCCCTATATAAAACTGTAGATTAGGAGAATGAAAGGGGAAAAGGGTAGTTGAGGACTTTCCACACATTTTGTTTCCTTTTGGTTCATTCATTTGTTGAGCAAGCTTTTTAAAAAAATTCCCACTGTGTACTCCTGCTACTCTAGTTGATGGGCAAAATATATAAAGAAAGAGACAGCTGCTACCTCTGTGGAAACTCATCCTCTGAATTTAGAGGAGAGGTGCTTAGTTAAGACCCTTAAAGTAAGCTTTCATGTTTGTTTCTAATTTATAGTGTTTGCCAAGTCGTTAAGAGTGCAGAGTTTACGGAGATTTGTGGAGGGCCAGTGTGACAGGGAAGGCTTCTTTATGAGTTTAAAATGAAAGGGGTGGGAAATGAATGTGGCTCAAGCGATTGGGCTCTCGTCTACCATATAGGAGGTCCAGGGGTCGATTCCTGGGGCCTCCTGGTGAAAAGCAAGCTGGCCTGCGCAGCAAGCTGGCCCAAGTGGAGAGCTGGCCTGTGCAGGAGTGCTGGCCTGCGAAGGAGTGCTGGCCCACGTGGAGAGCTGGCATAGCAAGATGATGCAAAAAAAAAAGACACAGAGGAAAGACAATAAGAGATGCAGCAGACCAGGGAACTGAGGTGGCACAAGAGGTTGAGCACCTTTCTCCCACTCCGGAAGGTCCTAGGATTGGTTCCTGGTGCCGCCTAAAGGGAAGACAAGCAGACACAGAAGAACACACAGAGAGCAGACAACGAGCACAAAACAATGGGGGTGGGGATAAATGAATAAATCTTTAAAAAAAGGGCAGGGGCGGATGATGTGGCTCAGGCCATTGGGCGTATGCCTCCCATGTGGGAGGTCCCAGGTTCGGTTCCCGGTTCCTCCTGGAGAAGGCGAGCAAACAGTGAGCAGACAGACAAGAGAACCATCTGGAGCAGGAGGGGGATAAAT
>JAQZBX010031416.1:0-26322 GCA_029593785.1 Cabassous unicinctus | reverse complement strand
TTATTGACCAATTTTTAGAAGGAGATGGTGGAACACTGCCACCAAGAATGGAGGGGACAAGGAAGGGCTATTGGGGAAATGAGATAGAAAGTCACCTTTTCCTAGCCACAAGACTTTCTGAGATAAGGCTTTTATTCACCTCTTCCCCATGGGAGCTGGAGGAACCAGTCAAATGCATGCTGAGTTGTTGGCTATGTCCTAGAGCAGCTGCACTGGAGCTGGTATCTGGGGTTGTTTTTCTTTTGGTACTTGACCCTGAATTACAGTTCTGGCATCTGGATGGAAGGTCTGGCTTGCATTGCAGAACTTTCCCACCCTATGGCAAGCCCTCCTTATTCTACCACTGCAGTTTGTATATCAGACCCCAAGCTAAATGATAAGTCAACAGTTTCCTATGCACTCCAGCTGTCTGAGACATCATTCAGCATCACCCCATACCTCAAACAAGGTAACTGAGATCCATAGAGATGAGTCCTCTTGCACCTGTCGCAGATTGCACAGGAGTATGGTGGAAATCCAAGCACAGGCTCTCTGACTCCCAGGAACTATGCTGAGCCCTTGACTTCACTGGGCCCCTAAGCAGCCCCAATACTTGCTGCTGTGGGTCAGGCTCTCCCACCAGCAATTTATCCTGGCCTTTTTCTTGAAGGTATTGTTGAGTGATAGAAGCAGAGGATCCAGCTCCCAAGACAGGTGGTTGCTCCACAAAAGGGCAGCCACTGAAATGCTATCAGGAGTCACAATCCAGACATCCCTTCAAGAGTTGTCCAAGAAGTTGGAGTCTAGATGCCACAGCTGCTCAGGCCCCCAGTCCCACTAACATCCGATAGCCCTGGAGAGTTGTGTCCACCATATAAAGTCCCATGAGGAATGTTCCCTGGTAAGGAATGTTATCTTGGATGACAAACTGTGCCATTATGTGGCTGGGGATGTGTGATGATTCTTAGCTCTCAAGTGCCTACCCAAGCCACTGATGTGAAAATTCCTTAGCCTCATACTCCAACCCTCATCTAGTCCTCCACTGGGAACATCTGGCATACCTAGCCACCTCCCACCGAGTACCCCACCCAGCGTCATGGACACCAATATCACTTCTAGTCATCTCTGAGATCCAACTTTCAGAAAATCACAAAGTATATGTGGTTTGTGGACCTTCTCTTCCCCAATTCACATGGGCCATGTTCTTCTAGGCCATTGCTGTGATTGCTTGCAAACATTTCCCCAATATACTAGGCATTTATGGCACACCATTCTATGATCCAGAGCATGTCACGTCTACTGGAGCCTCTCCAGCCCTGGTAGTATGAGTATGGAAGGGCTGAGCTATTTAGGACAAGTGACAGAGCGTGTCTGGAGACCTGGTTGAGCTGACCATTCCTGCCCTAGCCTGGTGTCTCTGTCACCCCAGGTTGGATCCAAGGCTGTGCAAAATCTCCTCCTAAAGAACTCCTCAGGGCCACGGACCAAATTCACAGTCCTTTGGACTCCTTTCCTCCTGAAGGGGAATAGTGCCAACTACCAATAGACCCCAAGCTGGAATCATAGCATGACTGTATCCAGGGTGCTGCTAAGCCTTCTCTGCCACCACCACGTATTCCTCACTGTGATTTATGGAAGCAGGAGCTCCTGCTTTCTTGACCTAAATGCATCCACTTTTTTTAGGAGGTACTGGGGATTGAACTGGTACTTTGTACATGGGAGGCACTTGCTCAACCACTGTGCTACATCCGCTCCCTTAACCATTTTTTTAAATTGCTCCATAGAGGGATATTTGATTGTGTCCCAGCTATCTTTCTAAGTGTGCCACCTGCTGATGGTGTCAAATGTTACTGCTTAACTCATCAACTAGACAGGGAATCCCAGGAAGGGAGGGAACTTTATTTACTTTGTTCATTGCATTTGGCTATATTCTAAACAACTGTTTGCTTTGACAGTTTGAAATTGGATGGATCCCAGAAAACCTTATTCTTAAAACTAATTCAGTCCTGTGCATGTAAACCTCTTGTAGTTGGGACCTTTTGATTAGCTTCATTTAAGGGGACATCCTTTTTATATACCTTATATATTTAAGATACCACAATGATTTTGGAAACTGCCTTCAAACATCCTACAACTTGCAATTACCATCAAAGTCCAAAAATTTGTCAGAAAGATAATTTGGTTTAATGCAAATATAATTGGTCTTCATTTTAAATACTTAGTATCATGCATTACTAGAAAAATGATAGCTCATAGGGGAGGTTTTTGGAAATATATGCTTTCTTTAGTTTAGCATTTTAACAGTATATCAATGAGATATATTATGAGACATTTACAGGGTCACATTTCTGAAACAGCTTTCTGGAGGCAAATTAGGGGTAGAATTCAATGCTGTCAGGGCTAAGCCATGATTTAATTGCAGGCTTACAAAAGTGGCTAGCATTTTTCTATATTTTTCTCTTTTCCTTTTATAGAGTTGTTTGGTTCAAAAGTTTCCAAACTTTACCAACAATTTTATTAATGTGACTAGCCATGTCTAATTAGAATTAATTTGGAACAGAGAGCAGTCATGTTATTATCCCTGGCTTGAAAATGGTTATTTTGTTTGTTTGTTTGTTTGTTGCTAATATTTCTCTTTCTTTTAAAACAATATAATAGAACTATACAAATGAAATAATGAAAACATGATTTTCACAAGTAGATTTGTCTTAATATTTAACAAATCCTACTTGATGCTCTTTTGAAACATTAATAAACAATTTTTTAATGCTTATTTAGGGAGTTACTTTTCTTAAGTCCAGGTTATTTACATTAATCAGAAGCAGTTCTGTAAATTAAAAGTCTGAGGTTTCAAGCTAAGTCTGAATGATAAGACTGAATTCTTTCCAAGACACATTTAGTCTTCTATAGTTTTGGGAATATACATCATTATAGAAGGGGAGTTAGTCTAAGTTAGGATACAGAGTGAAGAGAGGAGGATTTCAAATGCATCAGAAGGTTGGCTTCCACAGTTTCTGGCAGTTCAGGATTACTAATTTTTATATAAGTATCATTTATCTTTGAACAATTTTAAATAGACCTCTCTTAAGAATTAAGAAAGACTTAAGAAAACTTTAGTCAGTTTTGCACAGAAATATCATTCTCTTCTTTTTCAGAGGTTCATAACTAAACATTGGCTAGGTGTTTAAAATGAATTTAAGATGGTTTAAATTCTTCTTACTAGTACTACAAGTGTTCCCCATGCCCCTGGTAAAGCTTCAAACAATTTAGATTCGAAAATAAAAAATGCAAGGGTCCAATAGGACTCTAACCTACAACCAATTAAATCAAAGAACAATGTGAGTCATTTGCACACTTATTCTCATAAACCTTGGGATGTGTTACTGATAGCCAAAATGGAATGACTAAGGTGGGGCTTTAATTCACAATCATAAGCAATAGCAAATAACCAAAATGGGAATTGAACACTAAACCAAAAGCAAACATAACAGACTTTGGCAAAAGTATAGGTACATATGCCAAGTTATTCAGCCAAAAGCTATTTAGTTTTCCCTGAAGTGTTTCTGTCCCCAAAATGAAAAATGAAGAATTGTAGGTGTTGATGACACCAACAAGGATAGGAAAGATTCCAATCTCCAAACCTCTAGACTTAAAGGGTCAAGGGAGCCACATAGGACCAGTGTCCAGTGTTCATCACCTTGTGAGTTCCTGGTAACCTTGTGCAGGGATTTCTAGGACCTGGTTTCTTTTGGATCACCTAATTGGTTGTTTTTTTATATACATAATTATTTTTTTATTTTTAAAGAAGCTTCAGATTACATACATTTTACATAAAAAATATAAAGGATTCCCACATGCCCCACTCTCTCCCTGTCCCACAATTTGCAACATTAAGAATATCCTTCATTAATGTGGTCCGTTTGTTACAATTGATAAACCTATATTGAAGCATTGCTACTAATCATGGACTACAGTTTACATTACAGTTTATCCTTTGTCCATGTAAAAATTGTATTTTGCTATTTTAATTGCTTAATTTTTGAAGAAGCTTTGGATCATGGAAGGGTTACAACTGGGGCAGGGGGATACATGGGAGGAAGCTCACCTGGGCATATATGTAAAGTATATAAATACATCATTGCAATGTCATTCAGGACAATTCCCAAGTCCCAAAAAAGGCCAACATCAAAGTTTTAATTTCTTCCAGAGCTATAATCACAATATGTCTATAGCAGAATACCAGTAAGTCCATTCTTGTCCATAGTTCATTCCTGAATACTGAGGATTCTAATTGAGGGGCATACAAGAGAATTAACTGCAAGTTGGTTTTGTGTATGTGTGTCTGTGTTCATCTCTCTCAGATATATAGCTACTACTGAAACTACTTTGTCTAATGGTAACTCTGTGTTTAACATGTTGAGGAACTACCAGACTGTTTTTCAAAGCAATGACACCATTTTACATTCCTACAGGCAATATATGAGGGTACCATTTTCTCCACATCCTTGCCGAGACTTCTCTATTTTTTATTGTAGTCATCTTAGCAAGTGAGCAGTTACCAGTTTGGTTTTGACTACCTAGATTTTTTTTTTTAACAAATCAATTTTATTGATATGTATTAATAAAGCATAAATTAACACAAAGTTTACAATCAATGATATTTGGTAATCACACAGTTGTGCATTCATCACTTCAATTATTCTTAGAGCACTTTCATTATTCCAATAATAATAATAATAATAAAGAATAAACAAAACTCATCGCTTCTCAATATTTTTATGCTTTCCCTGCAAAAGACAGCTGCTATTCTTTTTTTCATTCTCTCTAGTATATTTGAATTTATATTTTTTAAAGACAGACATATATGCAATATCTCCCATATTTGTGATTTACATGAGGTTTCATTATCTTATACAGTCCCATGTTACAGTTTTTAGCTTTTCTTCTAGTAATATACATGACCTTAGAATCCTTTTCAACCACTGCCCTACCCATATAATACCTCTGCTAGTTGAAACCAATATGATGTGTTTTCACCACTTCTATTCATTTCCAAAGTTTACAAACATCCTTTCTACCAATTCTGCAAAGATTAACCCTCAGTTTTCCATTCTTTACCCTCATTCTTTTTTCTGGTGATTTATATTCTTATTATTAACTCCATGAATTTACATAATATATTTAGTTCGTAATAGTAAAATCATAGAGTATGTGTATTTTTGCCTGGCCTGCTTTATTCAACATAATGTCCTCTAGGATCATCCATGTTGTCATATGCTTCATGACTTCACTTCTTACAACTGCATAATATTCCATCCTATGTATACACCACAATTTGTCTAGCCACTCCTCAGTTGATGGACACCTAGCTTGTTTGCAACCTTTGAAAATTGTGAATAATGCTGCTCTGAACATCGGTGTGCAGATGGCTGCTCATGTTTCTTCTCTCACTTCTGGGTAAATACCTAGTAATGGCATTGCTGGGTCACATGGTAAGCCTACATTCAACTTGCTTAGGAGCTGTGTCCTCCGTGGTGAATGGATTATTCTACATTCCCAATAACAATGAATAAGCATTTTTATCTCTCCACATCATCTCTGACATTTACAGTTTTCCAGCATTCTAATAGTGGCCAGTTGAATAATTGTGAAATGATATCTCGTAAGTTTTATATACATTTTCGTAATTGCTAATGATGTTGAAAATTTTTTCATGTGTTTCTTCACCATTTGTATTTCTCTTTTGGACAATTTTTTTAAAAGACTTTTGCCCATTTTTTAATCAGATAATTTCTCCTTTATTATGTCCTTTATTTATTATGAACTCTTTGTATATCATGGATATTAAACCCTTATCAGATGTGTGATTGCCAAATATTTTCTGCCATTGAGTTGGCTGTCTCTTCACCCTTTTGACAAAGACCTTTGAGGTAAAAAACAAACAAACAAACAAAAAAAGTGCTTTATTTTGAGGAGGCCCAATTTATCTATTTTCTTATGTGTCTTTTGTCTATAAGGTTTACTTGTTTTTATATTTAAGTCCTGATCCATTTTAATTAATTTTTTATAAGGTCTGAGAAAGGCATCTTCTTTCTTTCTTTTGGATATGGCTATGCAGTTCTCCCAGCATCATTTCATGAATTAGACTTTTCTGGCCCAACTGGGAGGGAATGACTGTCTTTTCAAAAATCACTTGACTGTAGATGTAAGGACTATTTCTGGGCTCTTGATTTGGTTCCATTGGTCAATCTGTCTGTTTTCATGCCAGTACCATGCTGTTTGTACCACTGTATCTAAGTAATATGCTTTACAATCAGGAAGTGCATGTCCTCCAAATTCATTCTTGTTTTTCAATACATTTTTTGTCTATTTGCCCTTCCAAATAAATTTGCTTATTGGCTTTATGATTTCTGTAAAAAAGGCTGTTGGGATTTTTATTGAGATTGTATTGAATCTGTAAATCAGTTTGTATTGAACTGACATCATAGCAATATTTAGTTTTCCAATTCATGAACATGAAATATCCTTCCCATTTATCTAAGTTTTCTTTGGTTTCTTTATGTCCTTAGTTAAGTCTATTCCTAAATATTTGATTGTTTTAATTGCTATTAAGAATGGATTTTTTTCTGATTTCCTCTTAAGATTGCACATCAGTAGTGTACAAAGGTGCTATTGATTTTTGTGCATTAATCTTGTATCCTACCACTTTGCTGATGTTTTCTATTAGTTCTAGTATCTTTGTTGTGGATAATTCAGGAGTTTCTAGATATAGGTCCATATCATCAGTGTATAGCAAATGTTTTAATTCCTCCTTTCTTATTTGGGTGCCTTTCTTTTTTTTTAATTTTTAATTTTTAATTTTTTTTAGGGGGCAAGATCCCGGTTTTATAGGAAGAAGCTGGCACTCAAGTAATAAGCCACATCGGCTTCCCTGAGTCTATTTTTTAAATCTGTTTTACTTGTTGATTTTTTATTTGTTTGTTTGTTTTTAGGAGGCACTGTGAACCAAACCCAGGACCTCCCTGGTGGGAAGCAGGCATTCACCTGCTTGAGCCACATCTGCTCCCCAGCTTTTAGTTCTTTATCTAGACTAATTGCTGTAGCTAGAACTTCCAGCACAACATTGAATAATAATGGTAACAGTGTACATCATTGTATTGTTCCTGATCTCTACGGGAAAACTTTCACACTTTCACCATTGAGTACAATGCTAGCTATAGGTTTTTCATACATGCACTTCACCATATTGAGGAAGATTCCTTCTATTTCAATCTTTTGGAGTATTTTTATGAAGCAAGGATGGTGTATTTTGTCAAATGCCTTTCCTGCATTAATCAAGAAGATCATGTGATTTTTTCTTCAATTTATTAACATTGTTTAATAAATTAATTGATCTTCTTGTGTTATACCACCTTGCATACCTGGGACAAAACTCACTTGATCATGGTGCATAATCCTTTTAATGTGCTTTTGGATTCTGTTTGCAAGTATTTTGTTGAGGATTTTTGCATGTATTTTCATTGGATATATTGGTCTGTAATTTTTTGTAGTATCTTTATCTGTTTTTTGTATTAGGGTGATGTTGGCTTCATAGAATGAGTTTGGAAACTTTCTTTCCTGTTCAATTTTTTGGAAAAGCTTGTGCAAGATTGGTATTAGTTCATCATTGAATGATTGGTAATATTCACCTGTGAAACCATCTGGTTCCTGGCTTTTCATCTTCCGGTGGTTTTTTATGAAAGTTTCCATCTCTTCACTTGTGATTGGTTTGTTGAGGTTTTCCATGTCTTCTATAGTCAGTGGAGGTGATTCATGTGTTTATAGGAATTTGGCCATCTCATCTACATTTTCTAGTTTTTTGGCAAAAAGGTATTCAAAGTATGATCTTATGATCGTTCTTATTTCTATGGGGTCAGTGGTAATGTCCCTTCTCTCATTTCTAATTTTTTTTATTTGTGTCTTCTGTCTTTATTTCATTGTCAATCTATCTAATGGTTTGTCAATTTTGTTGATCTTCCCAAAGAATCAACCTTCGGTTCTCTCTATTATTTCTTTTGTTCTCAATTTCCTTTTTTTGTGCTCTGATCTTTACTATATCGTTCCTTTGGCTTGGTTTGGGATTAATTTGCTCTTCTTTTTCTAGTTCTTCTAGGTGTGCATTTAGATCATCAATATTCACTATTTCTTCTTATTTAATATATGCATTGAGTGCTTAAAGTTTCCCTCTCAGTGCTGCCTTTGCAGTGTTCCGTACACTGCATATGTTGTATTCTTATTTTCATTCATGTAAAGATATTGGCTGAATTCTCTTGCAATTTCTTCTTTGACTCACTGATTATTTAAGAGTGTATTTTTTTAATTTCCATGTATTGATAAATTTTCCCTTTTACCATCCATTATTCTATTATGATCAGAGAAAGTGTTTTGGATAATTTCAATTTTTTTTAAAATTATTAAGACTTGTCTTGTGACTCACAATATGGTCTGTCTTGGAGAAGAATCCATGATCACTTGAAAAGAATGTATATCCTGCTGATTTGGGGTGCAAAATCTTATAGATGTCTGCTAGGGCTATTTTATGTATCATATTATTCAAGCTCTCTGTTTCTTTATTTAGCTTCTGTTCAGTTGTTCTATCCAATATTAAGAGTGGTGAATTGAAGTCTCCAACTCTTATTGTAGAGAAATCTATTTCTACCTTGAACTTTGCCAGTGTGTTCCTCATGTATCTTGCGGCACTGAGGGTAGATACTTATTTGTTCTTGTTGAATTACCCCTTTTATCAATATATAATGATCTTCTTAATCCTTTATTACAGTTTTGCATTTAAAATCTATTTTGTCTGATATAAATATTGCTACTCCAGCTTTCTTTTGGTTACTGTTTGAATGGAATATCTTTTTCCAACCTTTCACTTTTAACCAGCTTGGGCCCTTACCTCTGACATGAGTCTCGTTTAGACAACTAATAGATAGCTCCTTTTTTTTTTTCTTTCTATTCTATCAGTCTATCTTTTGATTAAGATGTTCAAGCCATTAACATTCAATGTTCTTACTGTAAATGCATAACTTACTTCATCCATTTTGACCTTTGGCTTTCTGTTGTGATATCACACTACAGTCTACCTTTTTTACCCTTTCTAATAGTCTTCATTTCTATACTCTTCTCCAAGTTTCTTACATTTGTTTTTTTCCTTTCAGGCTGCAGCACTCCCTTTAGTGTCTCCTGTAATTCTGGTCTTTTGTTAACATATTCCATCAGTTTTTGTTTGACTGTAAAACTTTGAACTCCTCTTCATTATTGAAGGACAGATTTGTCAGATGTGTAATTCATGGCTGGCAGTTTTTCAATACTTTAAATGTGTCACACCACTTCCTTCTTTCCTTCATGGATTCTGATGAGAGGTAGGCACTTAATTTAACCAAGTTTTTTTGTATGTGATGCTTTGCTTTTCTCTTGCTGCCTTCAAAATCTTCTCTTTATCTCTGATATTTGTAACTCTGATTGGAGGTGTCTCAGGGTAGGTCTATTCATGTTTATTCTGTTTGGGGTGCATTGTCTTTCTCAGATATTGATATTTATTTCTTTCATAAGGGTAGGGAAGTATCCAGTCACTATTTCCTCAAATATCCTTTTTGCACATTTTCCATTTTCTTCTCCTTCTGGTACACCAATAATGCCTATGTTTTTGCGTTTTGCATTGTCATTAAATTCTCTGAGACCCTGTTCCATGTTTTTTTCATTCTCTTCTCTTTCTGCTCTCCTGTCTTTTCAAGTTCAGGTATTCTGTCTTTGAAATCACTAATTCTCTCTTCAAGCAATTCAAATCTGCTCTTTTGTGCCTCTAATGTATTTTTAATTGCATCCTTTTTATCTTTCATTCCCTTAAGGTCTGTTACTTTTATTTGCAGGCTTTCAAAATTTTTTTTATGCTCTCCCAGTGTCTTCTTAATATCCTTTATTTCTTTAGTCATATATTTTTTTAATTCTTTGAAGTGATTTAGGAGAGTTGTGTGATTATCATTTTTTAACTGTCTTAAATTCTGAATCTCTTCAGAATACTTAGTCTGTTCCTTTGGCTGGGCCATATCTTTCTGTTTCCTGGTATAGATTGTGATTTTTTTTGCTTATTTCAGGTATCTGATAAGTTGGTGAATTTACTCTGATATCCAATTTCTCTGTCTTGCCTACAGTTTTTATTTTTTCACAGCCCGTCGTTGATATTTGGTTCAAAATTTCCTAAGTCTTTATAATTGCCCAGCTTAAGTTATCATAGTCATGCCAGGGGTTCACTAATGGGGCACTGACTTTCTCCCAGGGGTGGGGTAAAAAGAGCCCTAAAGACAGTTTTGGTCCATGTAATTTTCAGACTGACAAGCAGATGGTGTTCGTTGGTGCACAATTCCACAGAGGTTTCTGTGGGTTTTCCTTTGTTTTCCTCTGACCACAACCAATATTCAAAGAGAGTTCTGTTGGCCAAATTCACTGAAATCCACCACCCAACACTTCCCCTCACTTTTCCCTTGTAACAGCTGACAGTGAGTATAGGAGCTGTTTGGTTAAAACAACTTTGAAAAATTTTAAGACCTGTTTTACTGCTCAAGTGGAAAACTGCTGCTATCAGGTTCTGCTGAATACAGTAGGAACATTTTGCTTTGCTCTGTTACTTAGGGCTTTGTGCTTCCCCATTATCTCCTGCACAGCCCAGAACTTTCTGAAACCCTGCACATACATACTGACCTTATGCTTTGTGAAAAGAAAATAAAAACTGTAATGGGAATCAGCAAAGGGAAATGGTTCTTTTAGCTGTTCTCCCCCTTGCCTCTCTCAACCTCATTGTTCAAAGTAATTCTTTGCTCCATTGCAGGCTCTGCTGGACAGATTCCTGCAAGGCTTTGCAGGATGGATTCCTGCAAGTGATGTCCCCGACATGATTTGAACCAGTGGCATAAATCGGCATGTTAAGGAGTGGCTATACGCATCGAGATCAAAACTGAAATTAATCTTTCCAAGGTAAAGGAACCACAACACCCACTGTGGATAGTTGCCAATGTGTCTAGCACAGTGAGAGCCTTCTAAATCTTCATGGGACCAAGAATTTCCAAATAACAGAATACTTTTTTAAAAACAATGCAACTCTTAAAAGCAGCTGATTGCACATTATGAAAAGGTAAATTCACTTCCTATTACAAACAATTCAAAAGTATTGCCCTTGGTTTCCTAAAAGAGGAACTTTAGATTTGGAATTATGGGAGCAGGTAGGAAAAAAATAAAAACAAAATATGAGCAAGGAGAAAAAATTCCCATTTTTACCCTAATAGCCTGGAGCATAGTGAAAACAAGCTTGTGTCTACTTTGTATGTCTCATCCCACGGTTCCCTCAGAGGAGCTCCCAGTTAAAGACCCCCACTCCTTCTGAAGGAGGTCTCCTGCCCCCATGGTTATGTTGATTCCAGCTCAATTCAGGACCCAGGTAGCAGAAAGCAACCTGGCATTACAACAACTGCCTACTCACTGCTGCCAAAAATTTGTTTTCCATTTCTTAACTTGAACCACTGGGAAAGGGGAAGCTGGAAGAAAAGGCATGTCAGGATGTATTTCCCCCTTCCTTTCCATCTTCTTTTTTTCCTCCTTAAATGCCTCATCCAACCCACTTTCTACTGCTGAACATTTAAAAGAACAAAACAAAAAAGGGGGTGATGTGGGAGCTCCTTGCTTAAAACATCTTTGAAATAGTTTAGGGTCTGTTTCACTGTGCAAGAAATGAGGATTGAGAGGAAGATGTCATTGGAGTAGCTCAGGCAAGGTGCATCTCTCTTGCAATATATAGGAGAAAGTGTACAAGTCATTCAATGGAGCTGCTTTGGGGACTTGCAGACCAGAAGAGCACTGCAGCCATTGTCCATGAGGAATTGGGGATGGAAAGACAAAGGGGCCAAAGGGAAAAACATGAGTTGATGCCCCTATGGTGGTGAACATCAACCATCACCCAATACAAAGGCAATCAGTCTTGGTAAATCTTGCATCTGAGCAGCCAACAGAGAATGGGAAAGTCATATTCCTCCCTGGAAAGAAGAAAAGTGTGGCTGAGCACCGAGATTGGATTCTCTTTGGTGAATGTAACCACCACACTCATACTACTGGTTCAGAAGAACTAGTTAGTGATTTTGAAGGATTAATCTCTGTGGAAAAGTTTGCTGAAGACCACCATCTACTGGCCACCCAGGAAAGTGAAGGAAGACAAGGCTTGTCTCTTTTTTTTTTTTTTGCAGGCACCCTAGATCTGGTCTATGACCTATTATCAGTGACATGTTCTTGTTTTGATAACTTAAACAGGGCATCTTAATGTTTTAGAAGTATTTTAACCAAAAATCAAATGAGATCTGTAAAAGAAAAAAAACCTCTAGGAAAGAGAAAGGAATTTATCAACAGAGTAAAATCATCAACATAATCACATGCCTAGATAGTGACAAAAGATAACAATCTATACTAAGAAACAGGAAGATGTGGCCTGGCAAAGGAACAAAGCAAGAATCTCGATGAGACACAGGATTTAAGACAACTAATCAATATTATTCTTGCAAATCTCCTTACTCAATTTAAGGAGATGAAGGAAAATATGACTTAAGAGATAAAGGATATTAAGATGACCTTGTGTGAGCATAAAGAACAAATTGAAAGCTTAGCAAGAAAATTAACAGAGCTTAATGGAATGAAGGACACAATGGATGTGATTAAAAATATTTTAGCAAGGAGAAGATATAGCTCAGTGGTTGATTGCCTGCTTCTTATGTACAAGGCCCTGGGTTCAATCCCTAGTACACCCTAAAAAATATCTTAGAGACATAGAACAGCATATTTGAAATGGCAGAAGAATGAATTAGAGAAATTGAGGACAGATTATTGGAAATTGAAAAGAAATGAGAAAAACAGAAAAAAAAAGAATGAAAAAATTGAATGGGGTCTCAAGAATTGAAAGGCAATATGATATGCACAAACATACATTTATTGGTGTCCCAGAAGAAGAAGAGAATTGAAAATGGGTAAAAAGATATTTGATGAAATAGTGACTGAAAATTTTATAAAACTTATGAAAGATATGAATATCAATATTCAAGAAGGAAGACACCATACCTGGAACAAAATACATCCAAATAGATATATTCTGAGACATCTAATTTTCAGAATGTGAAATGCCAAAGATGAAGAGAGAATTCTGAAATCAGAAAGAGAAAAGCAATGTATCACTTACAAAGGAGCCAAAATAAGGCTAAGTGCCAATCTATCATCAGAAACCATGGAAGCAGGAAGGCAGTGGTATGATATATTTAATGTATTGAAAGAGAAAATCTGACAGCCAAAAATTTTTTTCTGGAAAAACTATGCATCATAAATGAAGGCGAGTTTGAAGTCTTCACAGACAATCAAAAACTGAGAGTTTATACCCAAGGCACGTGAGCTACAAGAGATATTAAATGGTTTGTAACAGACTGAAAAGAAAAAACAAGAGTGAGAGACCTGGAGAGGAGAGTAGAAATGAATATTATAATTAAGAGAAACTGAAAGGGTTTAAAGGACGATTGTAAGATATAATACCAGAAAGTATAGAGATTAAACGGCCAAAGGAAATTATGCCTGCTCAGTATTAATAATGAATGTTAAAGGATTGAACTCATCAATCAAAGATATAGACTGATAAAATGGATTTTTTTAAAAATGAGCCATCCTTTTGTTGTATACAAGAGACTCATATTAGAAACACGGACAGAATCAAGCTGAAAGTGAAACGATAGAAAAAAGATGTTCTACAGAAATAGTAATAAAAAATATCTGGAATAATGAAACTAACATCAGATAAAATAAAGTATAAATGAAAAACTGTTATAAGCGATGAAGGTCATTATATATTAATAAATGGGACAATTATCAAGAAGAAATAACTATAATAAACATCTATGCACCTAATTAAGGTGCCCCAAAATACATGAGGATCACAGTTACAAAACTGAGAGCTTGAATATTATGATTAATGAACTACATCTAATAGGCATTTATAGAGCTTTACACCACAAACAGCAGGATATACATTCTTCTCACGAACACATGGATCTTTCTCCATGATAGACTATACACTGGGAAATAAGTCAGATCTCAATAAATATAAAAAGACTGAAATTATACAATGCATTTTTCTGGTAATAATGGAAAACTGTTGGAAATAATAGGCAGAAAACGGGAAAACATATGGAGATGAAAACAACGTAATCTTAAATAATAAGTTGGTCAAAGAAGTAATTGCAAGAGATATCAGTAAATGCCGCAAGACAAAAGCAAATGAAAAGAAGATATATCAAAATTTATGAGAAACAGCCAAGGTAGTGTTGAGAAAGAAATTTAAAGTCCCCAATGTTTATATTAAAAAAAAAAAGAAAGCTAAAATCAAAGACCTAACACCTGGGACTACTAGAAAAAGAATAGCAAATGTATCCCAAACAAGCTGAAGGAAAGAAAAAATAAAATTAGAGAAATAAGTGAAATAGAGAAAAAAAAGTAATTGAGAAACAACTCTATTAAAAGTTGATTTTTTGAGAAGATGAAAAAATTGAACAACCTTAGCTAGATTAACAAAGAAAAAGAGAGAAAATGTAAATAAATAAAATCATAAAATTGAGGGCAGACATTACCATTGACCTAGCAGAAATAAAATAGATCATATGAGGATACTATGAACAAGTATATGCCAACAAACTCGGCAAAATGATGAAATGGACAAATTCCTAGAAACATATGAACAACCCACATTAAGCTTTGAAGAAAGAAAGTACCTCAAAAAATTAATCACAAGTAAAGGATTTGAAACAATCCTGAAAACTTCCCCAAAATCAAAAATCCAGAACCAGAGGGATTCACAGGTGAATTTTACAATCATTTAAAGAAGATTTAATACAAATCTTGCTCAAATTTTTCCAAAATATTGAACCGAGGGAATGCTACCAAATGCATTCTATGAAGCCAACATCACCCTAATTCCAAAGCAAAATAAAGGTATTACACAAAATAAAATTACAGGGGGGAAAGGTGAAGACAGATGAGTTCATATGGCTAAGAGACTTCATTCCCGAGGTAATGCTTGCACACACTTTAGTAGGATCTCATAGAACACCAAAGTGGATGTCACCCCACACAGAGGGGCTCCTGAAGGCTCTGGAGACACCCAGGTCCTATATAAAGGGGGATATCACCAGAGATAGATGCTTTATCAGTGGGCTATACTTTGGAATCTGTGCTCCTGAGAGTGACAGAGTTGAACTCAAATAAGTCCTCCCTGCACATGGTCCATCAGTCCCTTCTATTCAAACCTATATGTGGTGCTGGAGTTTCTAGGTGTACTTCCAGAGACTGGAGACTTTGGCCTGCCCATGTGCCAGCAGTGCCTGGAATCTCTGTGGAGCTGCACCTCCTACTCTACAGCTCAATGGACTCACCCAAGACACCTGGGGTGCGGGGATGATGATGGGCAATGGCCATCCCAGGGAATGGAGAGAGTCTGCAGCTGCAGGCAGGATAATCCCATCCATCTTATCCATGGGGTATAAGCCCCCTCTCACTTGGAGATGGAGTGGGCATCACCATCTCAGACACCTCAGGTTTGGGCGAAGAGCTACGGACTAGAGTGGAGTCACTGGTATTCTGTTGTAGAAATATTGTGATTCAAGCAATGGAAGAAATTACAACATTGATGTGGAGCCAATGGCCACTGGGCACTTTCAGGACAGGGAGAGGGAAAAGCAGTTTAATACAGGGGCTTTTTTGGGACTTGGGAATTATCCTGAGTGACATTACAATGACAGATCTGGGCCATTTTACTTCAGCATATAACATGCAGGACTGTGTGGGAGAGAGTGTGGACTACAAAGCAAACTATGTTCCATGCTAAGTGGCAAAGCCCCAGGATTAGTATATCCATTGCAGGTAATGTGCCACACTAATGAAAGATGTTTTGGTGGAAGTTTGTGGGAGGTGTTTGAGATGGGGAACATGGGAATCCCTGTAATTTTTGTGTAACATTTATGTAATCTAAGCATCTTTCAAAATATTTTTTAAAACGATGGAAAAATAAATAAATAAAATTACAGCCTTATTCTCTAATATATAGAGATGCAAAAAAACCTCAACAAAATATTTACTAAGTGAATATAATAGTACATTAAAAGAAGGATCCATCACGATCAAGTGGGTTTTATGCCATATATGCAAGGATGGCTCAACATAAGAAAATCAGTGTAATAAACCACATTAATAAATTGAAGAAGAAATATCACTTGGTCATTTCAATAGATGCAACAAAGGCATTTCATAAAATAAAACATCCTTTCTTGATAAAAAAAAAAAAAGTACTCCGAAAGATTAGAATAGAAGGAAACTTTCTCAATATGATAAAGTCCATATATGAAAAACCCAAAGCTAACATTGTACTCAGTGGTGAATGATTGAAAGCTTTCCTGCTGAGATAGAGAAAAAGAACAGGATGCTCACTCTCTCCACTGTTACTCAATATTGTCCTGGAATTGCTAGCTAGATTACTTAGGCAAGGAAAAAAAAAGACACCTTAATAAGAAAGGAGGACGTAAAACTTTCCTATTAGCTGATGATATGATCCTCTACCTAGAAAATCCCGAAAAGTAGTCTGATTTGGAAGTACTGGTTTCTCTAATATCTTTCTGAGTGTATTTCTTGCTCTGGAGATGTGCATGACCTTTAATTCTCTCAATATTCATGTACACTACAAATACCCTAGCATACCCAAAAAATTCTGCAACCTTTCTTTGCAGAACCCTGGTGTTCCTTTTCACATCTCAACTATGTAATCTTTTGCCCCATTGACATCCATTTAATATTTTCTAATATTAATTGGCTTCCATGCCTCCCACTTCTCTAGCAAGAGAATGTTCTGGGAGACGTGAGACAGAAGTGAGCACTTTGGATCAGATTCTCATCATATGCCATCAGACAGGATGGAATAGACATACTTAAACATCATTCTCTGAAAATAGACATACCTACACCTCATTCTGTGAATAATGTGGACTTTGTTAACTAGCCTGGTCCAGGCATCCAAACTGGGGGTGAAAACCTCACCAGAAAGTGGGTGGTGGTAGAATTAGTTAAAGCACCAAGAGACATTCCTACAATATTTAATTTAACTTTTATTGATTCAACTTTCACTTGGTTTCTGTACAACTTTATTTTCCAGAGACCTGAGGAATTTGCTTCTGTGAGTTTTTGCTTGTTTTTCAATGTTTCTGTGAGGGGACAAAGTTTTGTAACTCCTTTCTCTTCCATCTTGCTGATGACAATCATATAGACATATTTTTGACTGTGTCTTCAAAATGTTCATGTGATGCTTCTTAGTATGGAGTGGGAATAATAAAATACATTGGTTGCCATTTCGGCTAACATTCCAACATGGTTACTTACTAATCCTCTAAGGACTGGGAGAGTGAGTACATCAGCAGATCTCTTCACTCTGTTAAACCTATTAAGGGAGTGGGTGTAGCTCAATGCTTGGGTGTCTGCTTCCCTATGAACCCAGGTTCAATACCCAGTAACTCCTTAAAAAATAAAAAACCAAGAAACAAAAAAATTGGGATTGGGTGTAGCTCATTTGTTGAGCATGTACTTCCAATGTTTGAGGTCCCAGGTTCAATTCCTGGAATCTAAAAATTAAATAAATAAATAAATAATTTATCAAAATATTTCTCTAGATTAGTAAGAACAAAATTGAGGAAAAAAACTGAGTAATAACAATGTCAGCACCCCATCTACATAACAATCCATATGTTTGGTGGTTTTTCCTAGTAGGAGTGTGGGGATTGCAATGAGACATTGTTCCCAAGGTTGGTGTGAGTTTCCAGAAAAACAGGGAAGAAAAAGGTTTTTACTACGGGACTGAGGAAACTCTATTCTGACTGAGCAAGTATTTTAAGATAAAAATTGGCATAGTTGATTTCAGAAGAATATTCTAATTAATATGTAATTATTCGCTTATACATTTTATAGCTTAGAGATAAAATTTGTTGTTTCCATGTCAAGCTCTAAACTATTTTAGACATAGATATTTAAAGATTTAATTACAACTTTATGGATTGTCAAATGTAGAATTAGCTTTGAATTCTAAAGGAATAGAATTTTTCAATGAAAGTAGCTAATTTACTGAATATAACCAGACAGATAATGGGGACAAAATTTTGACCAGAATTCTTCACATTTTGTGAACATATTTAGAATTAGAAAGCCTAAATTCTATCCAATTAATTTCTCAACTTGGAATTGTTGGAAATCATTTCCTATCTAGCAAATGGAGCATATTTGTAGCACAGCTCACTATCTAGAAAGAATAAAACAATAGTTGAGCTCAATCAAAACACTGAGGAATCTTTAACCAACTACACACAGGACAATTAGTATAATATACATGTTTCACCCAAATTTGAAGCAGATAGAACTTACCAGTACATGCTTGATAAAACCGGTTTTGTAGGACTGTCTGTGACCTATAGGCCAAAAATAAATATGGAAACAGTAACATAAAATCTTGTTTTAGAATAATTATGCACATAAGTGACTATGAATTTACATGACAGCATTATATAGACCCAGTATCTATCAAATTCCTTGATATTTTCTAAGTTATCAATATATAATGATTGTAGGAAAGAATAATTGAAATATAGATTAACCTCAGTAAAAAAGTTGAGCTTTAGACATGAATAAAAACTTTATTTGTGTCCCCTTCAATCCAGAGTTTGCAAAGAGCTGCTGAAACTATCTTCCCAACGATGCCTTTGTAGTTATCATTCATGTGTCACCTGGTGGACTGAGTCTTAGGCTTCACTTAAATTTCAGCGTATATGTCTTCTAGAACCATTGCATAGATACCATGTTGGAATACAGAAGGTACATTTTTGAATGAAAAATATTGAAAATAATTAGCCACATAGTCTTCATTAACTAGAGCTTCAGCTAGCAGAAAAACAACTCAGAGACTGAGAAGTCCTGAGAACTAAACGTTTTTTTCTCATCTTTGAGATGTTGATGCTGCAAGACCTGCAACACTATATCTAAAATTTGGAAGGGAAAATACGTATCATGTGTAAGCAGTTGGGAGCCAATTTAAAATTTTGAAAGGTTATAATATTGTAAAAGCTAGAAAAAGGAAGGGAAATAATCAAAGGTCTTATGATCCTTCAGTAACTACAACAGACTCAGTCTTTACATTTGATGAACAGGTCATTTTAACATGGATAAAAATATAATATACTCATGTATACACTCACCATTTCCAATAGCTGGCTATCAAAACAGCAAATTCACCTAAATTGATTAAATTTGAGCCAAAAATGTAGAACAGTCTCAAGTGACCTATGTACCATTTCCATCATGTTAATTGAAAATTCAGGGAAGTGCCATGCGTTATACAATGCCATTTTAAAAATTCGAGTGTGGGGGCATATATCTTAAACATGATAATATATAAATTCCATTTGACATAAACTCAATAATGCAACTATAAATAATATAATGTGATCATTTTAGGGGATCCTTTGTACCTCATATATGAACACTCATTATTGAATTGCTTGAGAGAACAAATGTTAAAATGCATTATATTCAGGTTCAAGGAAGATTCAGCATTGCTGAATAGAAGTTGCACAATTCCAAAAATAGTTTGCAGGCATTTTAGGAGGAATATCTGAATCTCTATATGTGCCTGTGTGTACATGTTTTGCATGTATTCATTTGGCTAAATAGAATAATGGACCACAGCATACACTGGACAAATGTACAATAATCCCTGACATTTTTATTTTCAATGTACTTTTAAAAGAATATTATGTTTGTGCACTTAATAAATATTCATGCAGTTGATATTATAGTGTAAGATAAGGATAAGATATTTAATTTGTTGCAAATATGAAAAAAGTACCTTCCTTCTAATCTGGGAGACTTATGGAGAAAAAATTTGGAATACTGCAGATTAAGCCTGTTTTTCTCATTTGTTAACATTCATTATAGCACTTTGATTTAAAGGTCTATTCCACCTCTTTTGGGGGGGTGTCTCTACCTTTGTTCTTGCACCAAAGATAAGGTCTCTCTCCAAAGCCTGACCCCTTCTCTGTCATTAGGGGAGTTACATATTTCTCCATGCTTTCTAAACCTGTTGCAGGGCTGGAGAGCATGGGGTGAATCTTTGTTTTTCTGGTTTAGTCTCAGTCTTAGGTACTGAGTCCTGTCTAGTGTATAGGGACTTCTCAGGGATCCCGACCCTACATCATCTTCCTCAGAGAAGCCTCATCAATATCTACAGGTAAGCAGAGGCTACAATCCTATGGCAAGCAAAAAAAGTACACTTTGTAAAGTCCCAAGATACAAGGTTAATGAGTGCTTAACAGAAAAGTCCAAATTGTATGGGCAGGAAACTGATAGTCACTCCTATATCCACCTCCTTTATATCCTACAAATGAGGAGCATTACAAAATTTTACATTTACATTCCCATAGAAATTTATCATCTCTAATGGAGTTACAGCAATATTGTTTCTAGGCAACTTTTCTGGGTGCCCTTACCACCCTCTTACGGCATTCTTCTCATCAAAGGGTCCGATTTTCCCCCTTCTTTCAAATCTTCCAATGCAACAATCATTCTTTCCTTCCCAGGAGCTGATATGCCTCCTAATTCAAAGGAAAATAAAAGCTATCTCAGAATCTCTTTCTTATCCTCCTGCCTCATACAAAAATTTTTATTTCTAAGGCAATTTCTCATTTCTTTCTCACACTGATGCCATTGGAACAGGTGGAGACATTCCTGTTTATGTCACCTCTAGTTATGGTCAGAAACGATATTTCATCATTTCTCCTTTATTTTTTTTTCAATGTTTACTTTAAACCCACCTTACACATGCCTAAAAACCACAAACAGAATAGGGAAACAATACCTTCAGCTCTAATCACAGTTGCTACTCAGTTTTCTGGCAACGTCACTCATATTGTCCCTTTCACCCCAAACTTCCAGTTATTATATGGTTTCCCTTTCCAACATCATATATTGGCTGCTTGGACCTGCTTTCTAAATTATCATCTCATTAAATGGTGGGGATATTCGTACAGGGCCTAGAGCTGTAGCCACATTGTCTACTGATCCTGGAAAGCCCTACTATGGTGCTGGCACCCAAAGAAAAGAAGAAGAGAGAATTTTATTTCATATGAGTTTAAGTAGCTTTCATTTGTCCAGTTCTTTTCCTGCCTGATTAAGATAAATTACCATATTTGTTGATGTCTCCCTGCTCTCACATGTAAGCTGATGTCCTTTGAGCTGCCTCTTATATGGACAGAATTCCTACCTGACCTTGATAAAAGCTTGTATATGCATGATTCCATGGGCCCCTAAAGATTTTTATTCCTTGTTCAAAGAAGTTATTTTCATAAGAGGTTTTCTATAGATGGAGATTAGGTACTCATTCCCACTCTCCATCATCTTCTTAGACAAAGTCACAGGCTCTACTCAAAATACCAAGTAGAGGGACAGACTCTGAATGAGGTGGGCAGTAAACAAAGGAACTAAATTGTTGACTGTTGAGAATAAAGGCTAAGGTCACCTGGTTCCTCAATGCCACAATCAACACAAAACCCTGTGATGAAGGTTGCAAACTACATTACCCAACTTCATTCCAAACCATAACCAGAGACACATCTTTAACCCAAGGTCACATGCATTTCTAAAGCTGGCCTGTAATGATGTCTGTGGATGCCAAGTGGGAGTGACAAACTTTAACTGATACTTTGGCAGAGATTAATACAGGGTCAACTAAAAATCCTCTGAAGACTTGAGAGATCGTTGCATTGCCAAATCCTGCACTTTGTGAGAATCTATTTAAACATCTCTATAGTGTCAATGAAGAAAAAATTGCAAAGAAGTGCCTGTGAGTAAAGAAGAGTCTGCATAATGGAGCCATGTACTGACAAGGGGTGAAGATTTGTTTATGAGATTCTACTTCAAAGCTTAGAGAGTTTCTAGGGAAAGAAAATCAGAATGAGGGCTTGAATTAGGAATAAGAAATTTTTCTCCACACAGCCCATAGATTTTTTGGGAACAAATTCATGGACAAATTTATTTGAGAAAACAATGTCCAATCAAGTGGTTTTGATGTACTTACACATTTTAAATTTCTAATACTATACTATTCTGATATGAAGAGCTTTTGCTGTTCAATGTTTTTTAATCTAAATTGAAAATATTTTGCAAAGAAGTGAAATAATATACATATAGTTGATAGATATATAGAGATTAGATAGATAGATAGATTAATAGATCGATAGATAGATAGATAAAACCATATATATTTCCACGGGATGCCGAAAATGGGAGTAAAATTGATTAAATCCTTGAGAGACAGAAGTTTAGTTTCTTAACTAAAAGAGTTCATTTTCTGATTAGATACAGAATAGTGAAAGTAACCAAAATAATCTAAAATGTCCAATATTGGAGACAATATCTAAAGAGATATTTCCAATATTCTACTCAAATTTTTATTTGAATTCTTTTCTAGAAAGCTTTTATTTCAAGGTTATGAAGTTTATATGTGGCTGTTGAATATACAATACAGGGAAAAAAGTAATACTTGGTCTCAATCTAAAAGCTGAGGAATCTACAATCAACTAGACCCAGGTCAGTGATAAATAAATTTTGGTTTACCCAAATTTCAAGCACATTAATTTAAGTTAGCCAACTTATATTCAATGAAATAATTTTGTAGTTATGTTCCATAATATAATGACAGGAAAATGTCAATAGAAACCTTATTTACAATGTTGCTGTCCAGTAATTATTAAGAACATTTATGTCTCACCAAAACAGACTGAATCTAGAGATTTCTGTTTGTGATAGTTTGAATTTTTTTCTTTCCCTTTATCATGACTCCCAGGTTGCTAAAATGAAGTTACAATTTGTGAGTTAATGCTAAACAGAATGATTAACCACAGAGTCACCATCTACTAGAGCCAAATTTTGACTTTGGGAAAATAACTCCCAAACTGAGCTCTTCTGAAAACTAAGACATCTTTCATGACCTTTTTAAAGCTCAGAGGCCTTTGATGCTTATTTTTATTTCCAGAAATTTGTAAGGAAAAATATGTGATTTTTTTGCCAGGGTTTGGTGAAGGAGAAAAATAAGAGAAAAAAAAATAAAGAATTTTACATTTCTTAGTAACAACAGCATGCATACACTCTTTAAAATCCATTTACAGAGTATCCAAAAAGAATAACACATTCTTAAATATACACAATATTTCTTCCAGTTAGTCATGAAATCCTCAAATTCATGTTAATTCATTAAAGTTATGCTAAAAGGAAAATGGTATTGCCTTAGTTGATCTTAACATATTTTCTAGTCAATAGAAACCTCAGAGAAACTTCATGTCTCATTTAATTCAATTTATACAATGTGAGTAGGGACATATATCTAATCTGGAATATTATCATATATGCAAGAAAGACTAATTGCATATAAATCTCATATAAGTAATATTGTGAGCTTTTCAGGAGAAATTGCATTATTTACCTGATCATATCTGAGATGAAAGAATGATCATTAAAGCAATGGTCTATTGAGCTGGGGACATCCAAGCTGTTGCGTGGATGCTGCCCAATGAGCTGGCATTTTTCCAAAAAGAAACGTTCATCTGCAGCTCTTTCTCTGGATGTTCATGTGCACTCATTTTACAGAAAGGAATAAGAGAGCACAGAACACAGCTGAAATATCGTAAGATTTGGCATATTCATATCTGATTACACAGTTGGCTCTTGAAAGTATATTTTGTTTATATACTTACAAAAATTCATGCCAAAAGAAAGTATAACATTAAAATATTAGTATTGATGAAATTTGTGCCAAATAGTGAAAGAAAGCCAACACTGCAATTCAGAGACTTTTAGAAAATATTTGGAAATCAACAATAAACCACCATGCATAATATTGCCTTGCTTCTAATGTGATGTTATAAGGTATTTTCACCATACAATTAATAATAATTATGAGAAATATAACCTTCCATTCTTCCTTGTGACTGTGTGAAATGCCAGAGGTAAAGAGAAAGTGTAGCTCCATTAACCCAATAGATCAAGGCTAAACAGGTGAGGAGATATTTTGCTATTGAATTAAAAATGTCATCACTTAGGAATACTGTGATCTTTTCAGGTGGACCACATACCCACAACCAAAGCTGAATCAATGGAAAGTAAAAGCAACGTGACAGAGTTCATTCTGCTAGGCTTGACCCAGAATTCAGAACTGCAGAAAATCTTGTTTCCTCTGTTTTTAACCACCTATTTGATCACACTGGCAAGTAACTTGCTTATCTCATTCACCATCTTCATTAGCCCAGACCTGAATTCACCCATGTACTTTTTCCTGTGTAATTTATCCATTATAGATTGTTTATTCTCTTCTTCCATAATACCTAAAATGATCTTAGACCTGATCTCTCAGAAAAAAAACATCTCCTTCAATGGCTGCATGATTCAGCTCTTTGTTGAGCATTTCTTTGCTGGAACTGAGATTACCTTGTTAATGGTGATGGCCTATGATCGCTACGTGGCCATCTGTAAGCCTTTGCATTACATGACCATCATTAGCAGACCTGTATGTAGATTCTCGGTGGGGATGTCTGGGATTTTGGGTTTCATTCCTGAAGGAATCCAGAGTTTGTTGATGATCCAGTTACCATTTTGTGGCCCCAATGTCATTGACCACTTTATGTGTGATTTGCTGCCTGTCCTGAAGCTAGCCTGCACAGACACTCACACTTTGGGGCCACTGATTGCTGCCAACAGTGGGTCACAGTGTTTACTCATTTTTTGTATGTTAATTTCCTCCTATATTCTCATCTTGTGCTCCCTGAGGACTCATAGCTCTGAAGGGCGTCACAAAACCCTCTCTACCTGTGCTTCTCATGTCACTGTAGTCATCTTATTCTTCGTACCGTGGTCATTCCTGTATCTAAGACCTAGGACTTCCTTCCTTGCTGACAAGGCTGTGATGGTGTTTTGCACACTCATAACTCCTATGTTGAACCCCTTAATCTATACCCTCAGGAATGCAGAAGTAAAAAATGTCATGAAGAAACTCTGGGATAAAATTATGAAAAGACATGATCAATGAATCTTGTTATTGGAGTATTTTGGCAAATAATGGTTGTAATATTTTATAGACATTCTTTCCCCTCTGAACTGAATAAACTTGGGATATTCTTGATACTTCACAGATAATTTTTTTTATGAACTCACATATAGTGGGCAGGTCCAAAATCCATTATGCACAATAGACATAGTGCCAGAGTCCTTGAAACTTTGAAGGGTCCATGAAATATTTTGATTTAATTTAAAATAAAATGAAATACAATTTTTTATGTTTTTATGAAGGAATTGGGCCCAAGAAACCAAGATATCCAGGTCATAAATATTGCAATATAGCCCTGATTGTGGATATGAAACATATGAATATAAATATTTTGAACAGCATTTATACTTAAAAATACAGATAGAATTGAATTTTATTCCAAAAGAACAAAACAACTTTATATGAAATAGTTTTACAGTAATAGGGAAAGAAAATTCAAGAACTACTTGCATCAAAATATGCTTTTTTCCTATTGCCGGTTTAAACGTGAGAAGTATTACATGTTCTTTCTCCAGAGCAGAAAAATATTTTTACAACTTATAATCCGAAGAAGTGAGCATTTGCATGCAATTGTACGTTCTAAAAATTGTATCAGCACCATTCCTTTTATTATACAGATGTCTAAAAAATTTTGGGAAATATTTGGCTGGTGCAGAAGAAATTCAACTGATAAGGCTTTTATATTTAAGTCAGAAAATATCTCTACATTAAAGTCCGATTTTTGACACTAAGGAAAAGTAGACTCTGAAAATAATATAGTTGTTATAGGATCTTAAAAGTGAGGTAAGAATAAATTTGAGTAATGGAACTGTACAACAATGATCACAATTCTGGATTATAGAAAAGAATCCATGCTGGGAACATAATGAATTACTAAGAGATTCAGAAATATTCAGATTCTTCGAGTAATAGATTAAGAGATTTATATCAAATTGGGCTCTTTCTCATCTTGTCTCTGGCATTAATCAGTCTTGTAAGTAAACTGTGTCATCTCCTTCTACCCTTTCATCTGTAAAAAATAAAAATGATTCCTTACTTCCTTAAACAGTGAGAAGTAAATAAACATTTTTAGAAAATGGATCAACTAAAAATAATAGATATTGCTGGAA
>JAQZBX010031415.1:0-26336 GCA_029593785.1 Cabassous unicinctus | reverse complement strand
AAGTAGAAGAAAATGTCCTTGAAAGCTAGGGAAAGTTTTTTTAAGACTATGCTTTAAGCAAATTATTATTATTTTCTTTTTTGCTTTCTTTTTTTCTTTAATTTTTTTTATTGTGGGTAAAAATCAAATTTTTCACAATACATACCAATATTTGTAAAATATATATAAATACATATGCATATATGTGCATTTGTTTACATAAATTTTATTTGATATATATATATATTTTAAAGGTGCTTAGATTACCTAAATATTGCTCAGAAATTACAGGGATACCCATGTTCCCCACTGCCCACACCTCCAACAACATCCGACACCACCATTCCTCATCTGTGTGGTACAACACCCGCAATGGATATACACATCCTGGGGCCTTGCCACTGAGCATAGACCACAGTTCACATCACAGACCACACTCTCTCCCACCCAGTTCTGCATGATATATTCTGATGGAAAATGGCCTACATCCGTCGCCACTACACCACTCAGGACAACCCCCAAAGTCCCAAAAAAACCCAGTATTTCAACTGCCCCTCCTCTCCCTGCCCCAAAAATGTCCAGTGGCCACTGGCTCCACGTCACTGTTACAATTTCTTCCATTGCTTGAATCACAATATGTCTACAACAGAACACCACCAAGTCCACTCTAGTCCACAGCTCCTACCCCAATCCTGAGGGGACTTGGATGGTGATATCCACTCCACCTCCAAGTAAGAGAGTGCTTATATCCCATGGATATAATGGATGGGGTTATCTTGCCTTCAGCTGCAGGCCCTCTCCATTCCCGGGGAAGGCCGTTGCCCATCATCGTCTCCTCGCCAGGTTACTTGGATGAGTCCATTGAGCTGTAGGGTTGGAGTTGCAGCTCCACCGAGATTCCAGGCACAGCTGGCACATAGGTGGGCCAGAGGATACAGTCTCTGGAAGTACACCAAAAACTCCTGCATCACATATAGGTTTGAGTAAAAGGGACTGATGCACCATGTGCAAGGATGACTTATTTGAGTTCAACTCTGTCACTCTCAGGAACACAGGTGCCAATGAAGAGCCACTAATTAGGCATCAATCTCTGGGGCTATCCCCACTTGTATAGGACCTGGGTGTCACCAGAGCCCTCAGGGGTCCCTCAGTGTGGGGTGATATCCACTTTGGTATTCTATGAGATCCTACTGAGGTGTGAATAAATATTACCTCTGGAATGACCTCCCAACCCTCTTTGAAGTCTCTTAGCCACGTGAACTCATTTCTCTTTACCTTTTCCCCCTTTTATTCAAGGTTTCTTTCCGATCATGTTGCCAGTTGGCACTTGGTATTAATCCCTCATTGCCAGGGAGGCTTATCCCCTGGAGTCATGTCCCATGTTGGGGGAAAGGTAATGCATTCAAATGCTGTGTTTGGCTTAGAAAGAGGCCACATTTGAGCAACAAGGAGGCTCTCAGGTGGAAACCCTTAGGCACCTTATAACAGTAGGCTAAGTTTCAATTAGAAAAGCAAATACTCATAAGGCTAGTCCTCAATAACAAGAACCAATCAGTGGGCCATCCTCTTTTGCCAGACACTGCCTCTGCACTCAGGGGACTGTTGCTGCTCCCTTGGGGAATGTAGCAGAGCTCTCAAGCCTGGGAATTCAGATTCCCTCATTAATTGAGTAATTGTCTACCCACAGTGACCATGCCCCATCCCTTGATGATTTGAACAATTTTATATATCTTTCATGTATATTCAGATGGACTTACACCCATGTATCCACCATCCCAGACACACCCCAGCAATGATCCTCTGCATGCCCCCTTGTAACCTTTCTGTGATCCAAACCTTTCTCGAATATGAAGCCAATATAATAACAAAATACAGTTAATAGGAAAAAGATATAATAATGATAATTTTAAATGCAAGAGATAAGTGCAAGGAGACTCAGAAGAAAAAAAAGAGGAAACTAAACTAATAATAAAATATAATTAGCAGATTGGGACATTTGAAAAAATGGGGAAGAAAACAGAAAACAAAAAAAATCCTTTTTTTAAAAGAAATTATTCTTTTTTCCTTTTATCACTTGAATATCTACTTTTAAGAAAATTAAACAAGTGTAATACATTCACCAGAGCCTAATAATCAGTTTGCTTTCAAAGTTATTTATAATTCTAAGATATTATGGAATCATTTTTTTTAAATCTCCTATGGAGGAAAAGAAAAAGAAAACATTTTTCCATGAACTATCCTGTTGCAATTTTATTCTACTTGTTTATCATCTCCCTAGGTTGCTATGGGTATTAATAAAATAAGTTAATATTATGTCAATTAGATCTTTAAGATGAAAAATACGTCTGTGTTTAATGAAATTATTATTTTCACAAATGCTTTTATAATAAATATAAAATGTGTGAAGGCAGTTCAAAAATCATTTTGATAATTTCAAGTATGCAGGAATATAAAGTCTGCAGGGTATGCTTTGTTAAAGAAAATAATGTATTTTTGTATTAAAGTGAAATAGCTAGATTTTCATAGAATGATAGGGAGAAATATATGCTATGAGACATGAGTAAATATGGAAAATTTTAGATTTGTGAAAGTGAATTATGATTTAGTCAATGCTGATTAAAATTTGATATGCTTGTTTGAAGAAGTATGGTTCTGCCATAAGATAAAATGGCTGTTTTTCACAGAATGAGTGGCAGAAATATGTAGGTCTCAACTTCCATGAATATAGAAGGTTGTAGAGGGAATGTAGAAGTAAACATTGTTTTAATCAATGCTAAGTATAGATTAATAACCTTTTTTAAAGGGGTAATTTTGTCTGAAGGTGAAATAACTATTTTTTGCAGAATGTAAAGCAAAAAATATGAGAAATAAAATCATAGAAACAGGGGAGTGTGTTCAGTGGTTGCACACCTGCTTCATATGTACACTGTCCCAGGTTCAATCCCCAGTACCTCCTAAATATAAAAAAAAAATCATAGAAACTTTGTCAAAACAAATTTTAATTGTTGGGAACAATACTAAGAATAATAAATTTATTCATCAAATTGTCTACTGATCCAAAACTAAAATTCAATTTTATCTCTCTTAAAGTAACCATGTTTTCTTAAATTATTCATCTTTTCTTAGAAAAAGTTAGAGAAATTTTTTTTCTCTCAATATAATCGATATAAAAGGGGAAAAGTCTGTGTATTATTGTAATATCTTTGTGTAATCCATGTTAATCTTATCATATCCTTAGTGGTTCAAGAAAAACAGAGCCTTTACTATTTTAGAAGTTAAGTATTTTCCTTATTATTTTACCTTTATTTGTCACTTTGTTAAATAGAGGCCTGTTTAAACATAATTCAAACCTGAGAATTTTTAGTATTCTAAATCAAACACTTAAGGATATCTTTAATTTCAAACTGATGCAATTATTTGTTCTTCTACCTTGTAAAATGTGAGGTGCTAAAATATTTGCTTTTATGAAATATTGGAGACTAATCACAGTATTAACAGACACAGTGCAACTTTATATGGGCTAACATAAGACCAAAATTGTTGCCATCTTTTTAATAAGTCACATTTATTTCCTAGGACTATTGTGAATATTTAGATTTATGTTTACTGCTCAGGGAACCATTATTTATAAAATAATATTAAATTCAATATTAGTGGCCTATTTCAGACACTTAGCACTGACAGACATCTGTGTAACAGTTAATAAACTGAAGTGTTTTTGTTTTTGAAGATTAAACCTCAATGTTGAAAGTAAATATACTCTAAGATGTGGATTTTAGTGTTTGAATAAACATGGATTATATTAAGGTGGTGGTAGTGGGAAGGTAATTTTGATTCCATTAGGAATCTTGGGTTTTCCTAAATTTATTGGGAAAATGGTTTTTTCTGTACTGCTTAAGTTTCATTTTGGTAAACAGTGTCTTTCTAAAGAAAAAGTATGAAGGAAAAGTTGAAGTGTGTATATTTCCTCAAATGACCAGCATTGTATTCGTGAATACTGTGTAAATTACAGTGAACAGTGTGGAAGCTGTTCATTTTTAAATCTGAAGTAAAATATTTTCAAGAACTTTAAAATTTAGTTAGTTTCATTTAATAAATTATGAGTTACATGAGGAGTGTTTGGGAAGTGTTATAAAATTGAAGAAATGTATGTGCAGAGTCCCTTAAGGAACTGGGGAAAAAACCCCAAGAAATGTCCTCAACTGGAGAATTCCTCCTATTCTCTCAAGCAATTGGTGCTCCTTGTATTAAAAAAAAACTGTAGAACTCTAAAAGTTAAACCTGTGAAAATAAACTGAAATATATGAGCCCTGAAATACATGAGGAAATATGTTAATAAGTCAAGCCCTTGGTCTTGAGGCTTGCACTTAGAAATATATTTCTATAATAATGAAACTAAGCCTAATTATAATTAATGCCTAAGAGTGACCTCCTGAAAACCTCTTTTGTTGCTCAAATGTGGCCTCTCTCTAAGCCAAACTCCACAAATAAACTCAGTACCTTCTCCCCTACATGGGACATGACAAAATTTCCAGGGATAAAATTTTCCCTTGAAGTGTGGGACATGACATAACTCCCAGGGATGATCTCTGCCCTGGCAATAAGGGATTAGCCCAAAAACAGGGAAAATAAAATAAAATGAATTTTCAATAGCTAAAAGATTTCAAATAGATTTGGGAGTTCATTATGGAAGTTACTCTTATGTAGGTTGCATCAAGACAGTACAAACTGCCACAATAGGCAAAGCCTCAAACAAAAATGTTCCTGAAAACTAAGGAATACACAAAGCTCTATCCTGAAGAATCTAAAAAAAGAATAGTTCCTCAATGTAACATAGTTCTACTCATTTTATTTAAATGCAAAATTTTAACATTATTAGATAAATTAATTTTTTAAAGAGCTTAAAGCCTCTGGATTGTTCCTTTGCCAGGTGAGCCCTGAAACCCAGAGGTACCAGTCTCTTTGAGAATGCCAACCAATTTCATTCCTTTTTGCCATAATGTAGACTCCTCTTTTCAGCATGATGAAGTTAGAGCAGTTGTTTCCTGGTAATAACCGTCAAAATTGAGGGAAATTAACAAAACAAAAGGAAGGAATTGTAACTGAGAGTTAAGAATTAACAAATAATTATGACTACTGAATCATATAGATGCCTTTTTACTTTATAGTACATTGTAAAAGTAAATACCTGAAATTATTGAAACTTACTGAACTAGAATCCAGATATTCTGATCTCTGATAATGACTGTAAACCATAGAGCCTTTATCTTGTTATTGTAAAGACATTGTGACTGACCCCATTTTTATATGCTCCCCCATCCTATTTAACAACATTAAAGTCTTATGATCACTAGACAGCCCATTTATGTTTACTATTGAAAGAACATGATCCAGGCCCACCTCCAATTACTCACTAGCATAAACTTGCTAAACCTGGATACTATAAAACTATCAGAATTACTGCAGTTTGAGGAGGCAGATTTCAGCTATTAGGTCTCTGACCTCCTTGTTATGTAGTAGCAATAAATACTCTCTCTTTTGAATTTCCAGTGTCCCAGGAATTTGTCTTAATTATTTTCTGTTTTTTTTTACATAAAAATTTATTCATGTGTTTCATGTATACATAAACATACATAATCAGTAAGTCTATAGTAAATGTAAACTTACAAAACAAACATGCATATCATCATACAATCTCTCATATATTAACCCACCTCAAGCACCTTGCATTGTTGTGAAAAATTTGTTGCAAACTATAAAATAACAGCATCAACAAATGCTTACTAAGTATAACCCATATCTTATATTTGGTGTTTTTTCCAAGTCATCCAATCATCAACATCCTGTATCAGTATTATAGATTTGTTATAGGTCATGAAAGAACATTCTCACATTTGTTCTGTTAGCCACAAAGTCCATCTTCCACCACTGGGTTCCCTGTGCTATACATTCCCATGTTTTGTGCAATCCATTGAAAGTATATACTAAATGGCTCTCATTTTCATCACAGAGTTGTGCTGTCATCACCTCATTCAACTTTAGAACGTTTCCTGGAATTGGTCTTTGAAGTGCATTGGGCAGAAAAGAACCCTGATTTTGCTTGGTATGACTATTTACCTATTAAAATATAACACAATGCTAAGTATTTTGGCAAGAAATGGGAATTAACAATGCTTTGGCACACAGATTTTAATTCTATTACAGAGTATCTTTAAAATATTATCTTAATTCTGTTCATCAAAACCCAATAAAACCTAATGCAATTGGATAGTTTTTAGAAATTAGCTCATAAAATTTTAAAATACATGACCCTGTGACTCTGAAGGCCAACCTAATTCAGATATTCTATATTTAAGGTTTTTTAAATTAAATCTTACTAACATAGTTTGTAATTCAGCCTGTATTCCAATCTTCATAGATAAATATTAATATCTTCATTCTACAAGTGAATAGTAAATTATTTTCCACAATTGTTGAAAGATCTAGATTTCTGCTGTTCTATTTCAATGCTCTGCCCACTGATATAGTATTTCAGGTATTTGGAGGTGACAAAGAAATTTCTCTTACCTGTTCATTTTGTGTTTGCATGTGATTTAATATAAAAGGAGCTAAAGGAATACAGTGGTAAATTAACCAGTTGACATTTATGGATGTAGGATGACTGAATATCTGAAAGTACTTATTTCTCTCCCTGTTGCTAGAATACAAAGGAAAGAATTATATATAAATTAGAAGGTGAGCTGAAACCCTCTCTTGGTGCCAAATTCCATTTCTTGTGGTTGAAAATATCCTGTTGAAGCAATGAACCAGCTTCAACTGGTTGGATGGACCTGTGCAAAAGAAGCCCCTTGCTATCCTCACTTCAGCTTGCTTAATTAACATAGTAAAATTCCCACCCATGGGTGCAGTTATCCACTCCTTTTTTTATCATGCAATATATGTGCAAGCATGATTTCCTGAACATATTAATCATACAATTATATAACTAGCTATGTATGTTCATCCATATGCATGAAAGTTAATGCATAATCAAAGCAAACGTTAAGTAATAACTTAGGTATTTAAGCAAGAATAAAACTGCAGCACAAGGAGTCAGGTGTGAGTTGCTTTAGACAAACCTTGGTTCCTGTCTGCAGACATAAATGTAAATTCTGTGTCTCATGTTTCTTTTTCTCTACATCTCTGGCTATCCCCAAAGGCCCAGGTTTGGG
The DNA here is from genome assembly GCA_029593785.1 of Cabassous unicinctus. Lineage (NCBI taxonomy): Eukaryota > Metazoa > Chordata > Mammalia > Cingulata > Chlamyphoridae > Cabassous > Cabassous unicinctus. The sequence continues at coordinate 19,146 of JAQZBX010031415.1, read as the reverse complement.
CCCTATCAACATGATGATTTGGAAATGACATGAATTAAACCAGTAAAACTTAAATATATGGACTGACACTCTCTCTGATGCACAAACAAGTAGCTTCCTTACTCTACCCCATTGTCATTATAATACAAAGCAACAGATCTGTAGTTTGAAGAAAAATATATGAAAAATGCTACCCTAAGAATCTTATGTAGAAAATTATTTCCTGGAGTAATCTATGCATGTTATGATCAAAACAAACCTGGATGGCTTTAACATTCAGTTACTTTAGCACCTGGGAAATTATTATTGTAACATCAACTGGCATAACACAAATTGATCACTTACAGTATTCAAATTTGGGGTATGAATTACTATTTTACTTGTTTGGAGTTTATTTAGGCACATCAAGTATTCAGAACATAGAAATATGAAAGTAAGTAAAGAAGCAACTGAGCAGTGCTGGAAATGTGTGCCATACCAACAATGAGTGAGCATCCATCACACAGTAAAATTTGAAAATATTCACTTGATGTTTCGTATAGGTAGATACTCTGTTTTCTTAGCTTTTAGCAAATTGAAAGTAGAACTTTAAGAGATTAAGCTGTGAGGACCCCTAAATTTAATGACCAACAGGAATGGCTGCTGATATCCTGAGAGTAAAGCAGGAAAGAGTGCAGAACTAATAAAAGTAAACATAATCCCCAGTGAAAAGTTGGGTCATTTCAGTGAAGCACAAGCACTAATTGGGTCAATGAGTAATTTTGCTAAGGCATGCCCATTTTACTATGCTAGTTAAATTTTTTTCATTTATCTGTGATTAGATATTATTTATATTTGGGGTTACATAAAAAGCAATTTGTTTAAATAGGAGAATATGGTCTCCATTAAAAATAGGAGAAGTTAATATCCAAATAGCTATATTGTGGCTAACTACAAAAGTTTAATAAACAAATGTGTGTGTTGTTGTAAATTAATGAACCATTAGCTACACATAAATCCAGTAGTAATTGGTAGGCATAAATATACATATTATTAAAAAGATAATCTTTTCCCCTGAAGAGAGAAATGAAGGGCTGAATAATTATTCTTTAATGGAAACCCTGAAGAATGAGTTCTCCATAACATTGTTACAACATTATCATTAGAAAGGATGCCTCTCAGTACTGTTTCAAATGTGCATGAATCATTGAGTAGTAATCAAAGGAATGAGTTGAGCCAACATATTTGCAATATATATTGAAAGTAACCTAAGGTAAATTTGATGAAGCTCTTTTAAAATAAAATATGTGTATGTGTGTGTGATATTTATCTCTTTCCAAGATGACTATAAACACTTTGAGTTTGCTTATTCATATTTATGTTCTTCACAGTCTCCAGAAAATGTATCAGACACAAAATATACAAGTAAAAATTCATGGCAAATATATAACAACTTATTTATATATGCATGCATTTAGGCATATGTGTTAGGTTTTGATAATTTTTTCATATTTGTATTGACTTGGTGTAATAGTCAGCCAAAGGGGTGCTGATGCAAAGTACCAGAAATCTGTTGGCCATTATAAAGGATATTTATTTGGGGTTAAAGGTAACAGTTACAACCCTAAAGAGTCCAACTCAAGGCTGCATTCTCACCAAAGTCAGCTACCATATGTTGAAGCAAAGTGGCGGTTGATCTCTGCCTGGTCTCTCCTTCCTTCTTCCTCTAAAGGCACCATGGGCCCAATGTCTTCTGATCTCAGCTGTAGGCTGTAATAGGACTCTTCTCTCAGGGCTTCCTATATCAGTCTGGCATAGGGCTCATTTCTTTCCAGGCCTTATCAGCTGCTCAGCTGCTCTCTTCTCTTCAGCTGCAAACTATCAAGCAAATGGCTTATCTCTCCCTGAAGCTGTAGTATCAAAACTGACAAAGTTCTCTCTCTTCTGTGTCTATGGAACTCACTCTCTTCTTGAGTGAATGTTCTTTTGTATCAGCCCACCAAGGGGTTAGGGATTCAATGCTGAGTCATGCCCTACAGATATGGCCAAATCAAACCACAAATCTTAAAAGGTAATTTAATCAAAACATATCAGCTGAATCTAAGGCATTCAAAGGGTATCACACCCAGAGCAATAGATGAATTTACAAATGTAATCTCTCTTTTGGGGATTCATAAATAATCTCGAACTGCCATTCTTGGGAAAACACAGTGGTAATTTATCAAGGACAGGGATGCTATTCCACACATAGTATATCTTTCTTCATTATGTGTACAGTCTTGAATATATTTCTATTCAAAACATGTTAGTATAATTCTGAAATGATATATTTTGTATAGCTAGAAAAAGGAAAAACATATAAAAAGAGTTATCATTTGTATATATGACTTAAATACTTATAGTCAGCTGGTTAGGAAGATCTCATGTATCTATATCTTTTTTAAGAGGTACTGGAGATAGAACCTATGACCTTATAAGTGGGAAGCAACATCCAAACACTGAGCTACACCCACTTCCTTCTCATATATCCTATATTAGAAATAAATATATAAAAAGAATGAGTCTTCAGTCTTGGGAGTGAAGTGACTGAATTTAGTTCATATAATGAGCTTTGTTTATGTGTGTATGTTTACATCTATAAACACTTGTTTTTGTATTTTTCTCTTCTCTCTTGCCTATTTTATGTTTCTCACTCCTGAAAACTTCATTTAACAGAATAATAATTTACATTAGAAAATTTTATAATATGAGGGAAAACGTATGAAATTTAATACAATGTTATTTTTGTGATATATTGAGGCTATTGCTTACCTATTCACTCAGGCAGAAAATACAGAATTCCCATATAACCTCTATTACCAATACCATGCATTCATGTGGTCACTTGTTACAACTGAGGAAAGAATAATATTATAGTTACACTATTTACTATTATTTAGCTTATATATGTTTTTACTTCAAATCACAGTATGTGATTAAGATTATTTGCCCTGAAAATTTTTCATCACTTTATTTGAGACATTGTAAATGGATTATATTTAATTCATTTCTTTCTCTACAAGAGATTTCATTCATTCATTGAAATTATAACACTTAGTTTTTAAAATTATGTGAAACATTAGGACTTTTACAACTTGTTTATATTCAGCCTGGTTCTAATTTGAAAGTATTATTTTGATTTTTCAATTGCACTGAATATATATTCTTATATACAATATATTAAGTAGATTGCACAGTACTTTATTTAATATAAAAAGTATTTTCTAATTGTTTTTTTAATCATTACTATGTTCCTGCAGTTCTGTCTATAGGAGAAAAAACATGCCACACTTCATTTGCACATGATAAGATGCAATAATATATTTGTACAAAAGTATGCTTAAATGTCCATTTCAACTCTTCTCAGTATGTTATTTTGGATCTGGTATATCAAGCATTCTCTTATACAGCCTCTCACTCTTCATCTTCCCTTTCAACCCCCTGTAATACTGATATTTCCAAAATGAACCATAATTTTCCTTGCCTCATCTTCAATTATACTCCCTGTCTGATTCTTCCAATTCTCTTGTTCTCTTCCATAGCGTATGATCAACTCCTAGTGTCTGAAGTTTTTCAGGTAACTTTTCCTTTTAAATATACTCATAAAAAATGCTCAGTTTAAAATGTGTTCATAGTTATATTTGTTCAGTCTGTTAAGATTTGTGTGCCTTGGCAATGTTCCTGTTAAATGTGTATTCCTTGTGTTTCTGCTCTATTTAGCTACATGTAAGATATTTTGATATAAACTTAAGAAAATCAAAATTATTTTTCATAACCTATGTTAGGTCAATAATTATTTCAGGAATTTTTGAAAAAACATGGTATTCAATTAATGGAATGAAATTCCTACTTTTATATGGTGTAGACAAAGTCACTTATATCCATGCATAAAGATTAGACACCCATTCAAAAATTAAGCAAAGAATTTATGGATATTGGAGAATATGGTAGACTTTTTCACAGGATACATGCCCTTTAAAATACAGAAAGAGGTTGATGAGCAATAGAGCAAATATCAGAAAGTAACTAAAGACAAAAAATAAGAGGATACAGAAAGGAAAAATCATTTGTAAAAGGAAACTAGAAATAGTAATATAATAAAACTTCATGTATTAGAGAAAATTTTAATTTTATATTTATTATGCAGAAAAAAAATTCCTATAAAAGGACAGAGATTATCAGACAAAGTCAAATACAAAATTCAATATTTTATATTAGGTACACTATTTTTATAAAAACAAAATGATGTAAATGTTGAGCTTATAGGTCAAAAAGTAAGTAATATTTCAGAATGTTCTGTTTATGATTCCATTTGTCTGAACTCAGTTCCTCCAGAAATTTGTATGACTTTCTATTTCACTTTTGTAGGGTTATTCTAAGGTGACATTACCCTTGAAGAATTTTCTTTAAATTATTTTTTTAAGTGATCACTCTTACAACCTCCATGGACCTCTTCCACTTAGTGTTTCCTCCATAACAGATATCACCATCCATATAGATAGACTTTATTGACTATTGCCAATCGTCCCCTTAAATAGAATGTTAATGTTGTTAGATGAAGCACTTCCAAATTACTCAAACTGCACTGTTCAACAACTGCCCTGGGTCTTTGCATTGGTGTTCCCCTGTTTGGAACACATGAATATGTATGACTAACTCTTCCCCCTTCAAATCTTTGATCAAATGCCAACTTTTAATTAAGGGCTACCCTGACCACAGTATCTCCCACTGCTTTATTATGCCTTTACCCCCAAATGCCACTCCTAGTCTGCATTATATTTTCTTTTTTTGTTAATATCACCTTTCAAATTCTAACATGTCATATTTCATACTTCTATATATTTTCCTGTATCTCCCAGCAAGACTATAGAACCCGAGAAGACAAGGATCTTTCATGGTTTCTTATATTGTGTATGCAGTACTTGGTACATTACAGATAGCCATAAAATGTAATGAATAAATCAATTAAATGAAGTGGCATAATGAAGAAACACAAATTCTGTTTAATTAATTCAGTAGTAAAACACTGAATAATATATTTGATCATTTGAAATTTGTTGAACAACATTTGAAACTTTCTTTCCCAGCACATGAGATTTATTTATTAAAAATAGCTATCTATAAATTTCAATAAATAAAATTTTTTAACTATTGGAGCTAAATTATATGACAAAAATAAAATATATATTTAAGTTAATATTCAAATGATAGAAACTGAAAGAACTTTCAATTTGAAAACTAGAAATAAAATTAATAATATGTCATTAATTTATTCTTGTTCAAATAGGAATTAAAATATTTGACTCTAAAATACTTATATAATGGATGTCAATATAAATAATGCTTTCCACTGCATGTAAGCTAAGGTGGCAATCAAATAATGGAAATATTAAATTCTATATTATTAAACAGCTAAAAAAAATATATATATATATATAAAATATGTGATCTCTATGTGCTAGAATAAAATCAAGGAATTTTACTTAAAAAATGGTAAAAAATGACAAAACTAGAATAACACTGAATTAAAAGTAAATAAAACTTAATATTTATTAATTAACCTCCTACAAATATAGAATTCAGTTGCATTAATATTGTCTTTTTGTACTACCATCACCACCATCCATTGCCAACACCTTAAAGAGAAACTCTGTAGTGATTAAGCATTAACTTTCCATTCCCTACACCCAACCCTGACCCTGGCAACCTATATTATGGTTTAAGAGTCTATGAATTTGCATATTCTAATGTTTTCTCATAAGTGAGATCATACAATATTTGTCCTTTAGTGTCTTGCTTATTTTAATCAACATGTTGTCTTCAACTTCTTGCATGTAGTATGTATGAGAATTTAATTCCTTTAAAGGGGAGAATAATATTCCTTTTTTTATATATACCATATTTTTCTTATTCAATCCTCTGATGATGGACATTTAGGTTGATTCCATCTTTCAGCAATTGTGTATATTGCCCCTTTGAGCACGGTGTGCAAATATGTGTTTGAGTTTCTGATTTCAAGTCTTTAGGGTATATACCTAGCAGTGTAATTGCCAGATTATATGGTAGTTCTATACCAAAATTTCTGAGAAACCTCCAAACTTTTACCAATAACTGTACCAGCATCATCTTACATTCCACTAATAATGAATACATGTTCCCATTTCTTCACATCATGTCCAACATTAGTTATTTTCTGTTTTGTATTGTTTTGTTTGATAGTAGGCAATATTTTGAGTGTGAAATGGAATCTCATTGAAATTTTGATTTGCATTCTGTAAGGACATTGATGTTGTGCCTCTTTTTATGTGCTTATAGACCATTTACATTTTTTTAGAGAAAAATATAAATTTTACATGCTTTTTAATTGGGTAATGTCTTTTTTATGTAGAGTTATAGGCTTCCTTTCTATATTCTGAATAATAGACCATTATATGAAAAATAATTTCCAAATATTTTCTACCATACTGTAGGTATTTTTGCACATTCATGATAAAGTACTTTGATGAACAAAAGTTTTTAATTTTCATAAAGTACTATTTATCTATTTTTTCCCTCTTTGTTCCTGGGTTTTGGTGTAAATGTTAAGGAAGCATTGTCTAACACAAAACCCTAAAGAAGTTTCCCCATGTTCCCCTCTAGGAGTTTGTCTTTGTTTACTGGCTGCTAAAGAAAATACCAGTAAATGGCTTGGCATTACCAAACAAATGGCAAGTTATTGGCTCACAGGTTTGAGGCTTTCAGAAGTCCAAAATCAGGGTGTCATAAAGTCAATTTTTCCTCCCCAAAGGCAATAGTGTTAGATCTGTGTGCTAATGATCATTCATTCTTGGCTTTTCTGCCATGAGACAGTGCACATGGTGATATCATTCTCTTTTCTACTCCCAATCCTATAGATTTCCAGCTTCTTCAGTGGCATTGTCCCCACTGAATTACATGCTGCTTATAAAGATCTCTGTAATCAGATTACAACTTAAATTTACTCAGTTTTTCCTCCCTTAATTAAAAATATTGTCTTCAAATGCTTCTATATAAAATGGATTCACACCCACAAGAATGGGTTAAGATTAAAAACATGCTCTAAAGTGTACATAATTCAACCTCCAACAGATTTTATAGTTTTGCTTCATGTATTTTTTTATTTGGTCATTTTTAAATTTATTTGTGTATATGGTGAGAGATAGGAATCCACTTTCATTCTTTTCCATACAGATATCCAATATTCCCAACAGCATCTTTTAAAGAGACTATTCTTGGAGGACTTCTGAGAAGATGGAGGATTAGAGAGTTCAGAAATAAACTCTCATCCTTATGGTCAACTAATTTTTGATAAGTCTATCAAGTCCATTTCTCTGGGACAGAATAATCTTTTCAACATATGGTGCTGGGAGAACTGGATATCCAGAACCAAAAGAGTGAAAGCGGATCCCTTTCTCACTTCCAAACAAGAATCAACTCAAAATGGATCAAAGGCCTAAACATAAACACCAGGACCATAAAACTCCTAAAAGATAACACAAAGAAACAGCTAAAAGGCCTTGTATTAGTTGGAGGTCTCTAAAGCCTTACACCCAAAGCACAAGCCTTACACTCCTCAAAATTAAACACTTCTGTTCCTCAAAGGAATTTGTGAAGAGGATAAAATGTCAGCCTACTCAATGGGAGAAAATATTTGGAAATCACACATCAGGGAAGGGTCTAATATCCGTAATACATAAAGAGATCCTACAACATAACAATAAAAAAAACAAATGACCCAATTAAAAATAGTCAAAGAGCTGAATAGACAGTTTTCTAAAGGAGAAATACAAATGGGAAAAAACCACATGAAAAATATTCAACACCACTGACTATTAAGGAGATGCAAACCAAAGCTACAATGAGATATCATTTCACACCTACTAGAATGGCCACTATTAAAAAAGCAGAAAACTATGTGTTGGAGAGGATCTGGAGAGATAGGAACACTTACTCACCATTGGTGGGAATGTAGAATGGTACTACCACTGTGAAAGTGTATTTGGCAGTTGTAAAGGAAGTTAAATATAGAGATACCACAGTACTCGGCAATATTGCTAGTATGTATATACCCAGAAGAACTCAGAACAGTGACATGAACAGACACATGCCCACTTTTGTTCATAGTTACATTATTCACAATTATCAAAAGATGGAAACAACTTTGTTGTCCATCAACTGATGAATGGATAAATTGTGGTATATACATATGATGGAATATTGTGCAGCTGTAAGATGAAATGAAATCATGATGCATATGGCAATATGGATCAACCTGGAGGAGAGTAAATTGAGTGAAGCAAGCCAGGTGGTATGATACATGGGAGCCCTATATGATGTTATGCATGTTTATTTTGTAAGTCCACCACATTTACTATACATTTATTGTTTATGTATGTTCAGGTATGAATTATAAATTTCAATAAATTTTTTCTAAAATGAAAAAAATAAACAATTACTTCCTCACTGAGTGGATGCAGCATCCTTTTCAAAAATCAAATGGAGGGAAGGTAGTGATGGACTAACAGGCAGAGCTGAATGCTCTTACAAAAACAATGGAGAAAGAGCCAAAAGCTGTTCAAGGAACCTGATTTGGGGGTTAGCAGACCAGGACAGTGCTACACTTCCCCAGGAGTGTGAGGGACAGAGACATGAAGGAGCCAAAATGACAAACATGGGTTACCAAGGCCCCATGGTGGCCAGGAAGAGCAACCCTCCCCCATCCCCAAGAGACTAAGCTGAGATGAAACACCCAGCTCACGGCAGCTGAGAGGGGAAAAGACATCTTCCCTGTCAGCTGTTTCAAGGGAAAAGTGAGGGTAGGTCAGTGAATTCATCCAACATAGTTCGCTTAAAATCTGGAAATTTGACACGGGAACACAGGAAAGCTGAGACTGAAACATCTCCATGGTAAGTTGCACAGAATTCTGCCATCTGCTGGCAAGTCTGGAAATAGCATGAACAAAAACTGTTCCCTGTACTCTCTGTAACCAACCCCTGAGAGAATATCTGTGCCCTACTTATGAGTCCCTGGCCCAATATTGAAAACTTAAGCAGGCAACTTGAAAGACTGACAACAAGTTGAACCAAATATCAAAGAAGAGCTTTGAAAGCAAATAAGCAAGAGAGAGAAATTAGCAATCAGAGTAAATTCACCAACATATTCAGATGCCTAGACATCAGCAAAAAATTACCAGCCATACCTGGGAGCAGGAAGAGATGGCCCAAACAAAAGAACAAACCAAATATCCTGAAGAGATAGAGGATTTAATACAGATAAATCAATGATAATCACACAAGTCTCATAAATCACTTAAAAGATTTTAAAGAAAATATGATTGAAGAAATAAGATATAAAGAAGACACTGGGAGATTATAAAGAACAATTTGAAAGCCTGTAAAGAAAAGTGAAAGACCTTATGGGAATGGAAGACATGATAGATGAGATTAAAAATACAATAGAGACACAAAAGAGCAGATTTGAATTGCTTGAAGAAAGAATTAGTGATTACAAAAACATAACATCTGGACTAGAAAAGACAAGAAAGCAGAAAGAGAAGTGAATGTAAAAAATGGAAACTAAGGGAATTGCATGTCAATGCAAAACACATAAACACTTGCATTATTGCAATATTTGCAATTTGCATTATTGCAATTATTTGCATTATTGGTGTCCCATAAGGAGAAGAAAATGGAAAGGGGGCAGAAAGAAAATTTGAGGAAATAATGACAGAAAACTTCTCAAACCTTATGAAGGACATACATTTCAATATGCAAGAAGGACAACATATCCCAAATAGAATAAACACAAATAGACCTACCCTGAGACACCTACTATTCAGAGTGACAAATATCAGAGATAAAAATAGGATTCTGAAAGCAGCAAGATAAAAGCAAATCATCACATACAAGGGCAACTTGATAAGATTAAGTGCCACCCTCTCATCAAAAAGCATGGTGGAGTGAAGAAACTGGTGTGAAAGAAAGAGAAAAACTGTCAGCCAACAATTCTGTATCCAGCAAAGCTGTCCTTCAAAAATGAGGGTGAGTTCAAAGTCTTCACAGACAATATTTGGTAAAAGGTATTCCATGCAAATAGTAATGAAAAAAAGAGATAAAATAGACCAGATAAATGTAAAATAACAACATTATAGTATATGAACAATAATTACTCAGGGCAAAAATAATTACTCAGAACAACAATAATTGTTCCTGTAATCAGTATTTTGTAACTTTTTTCATAAAAATAAATGCTTTTAATTGTAGAGGGCTGAAGAAGAAATATATTTTTGGATACTTCATTTTTCTTTAACCCTTTCATATACTCTTTGCTTAAAATAATCTACCTAGATCAATAATGATTTAGCATGACTACTGTTGAACAAGATTTTGAGTTCCTCTGCCTCAAAAAATTATGAGTTCACAACTTGTTATCTTCTGTAATTCATTCCATTATGATGTGAAGAATTCCCAAATAAGAATTTGATTATCTAGAAAGAATTATGACCTAAATGGAAATTAAATAACTAAAACAATAATTTATTTCATTCTTAGAAATTATGTCCAATAGTTAGAGCTGTAATATAAAAATTAGAATTATGTTTTAATTAATTTCTATTATACTTAAATCATTATTTACATTTATAAATATTTGTTGCTATGCTATTTCTAATAATTGATTAAATTAAATCAAACCTGGACTTATATTTACTATTAAAATTTGTACTTTCTTTCAAAAATAAAATCAATTGGACATATACATAAAGGTTTATTTTTGCCTCCCACCTCAATGCTATTGATATGTCTGCCCTTTGGCAAGTGTCATGTTATTTTAAGAACAGTACCCTTTAATAAATTTCAAAATTGGGAGATGTATGCACTCCAACATTATTCTTATTTTTCAAGATATTATTTGATATTTGTGCATTTACATTTCCTGACGTATATGTTCATTGTCCTTTCCATTTCTGCTAAGATGTCTGTTGGAATTTTGATTTGGATTGCATTGAATCTGGAAATCCATTTTGGTAGAATTGACATCATAAGAATATTTAGTCTTCAAATCCATGAACACAGAATATCCTTCCATTTATTTAGGGCTTTTTTGAGTACTTCAAGAAATGCTTTATAGTTTTCTGCATATAAGTCATTTACATCCTTGGCTAAATTTAATCCTATTTTGTAATTTTTACAGTTGATCTCTTATAGTTAATTTTATTGTAGATTTCTTCTTAAAAAATTTCATTATTGATGTATAGAAACATCACTGATTTTTTTGCATTGATATCATGCCATCTACTATAGTGAATTTGATAGCTCTTAGCTTTATGGTAGAATTTTTGGTGAATTTTCTATATATAGTATCATGTCATCTGCGACCAGGGAAAGTTTAACTTATTCCTTACCAATGTATATAACTTTTATTTCTTTTTCTTGCCTAATTACTCTGACTAAAACTGAAATTACAGTGGCGAATATTATTGGTTTTGGTGTTAAGGTAATCATTTCCACATAGAATGATTTAGGAGGTTTTCCCATTGATATTTTTTGGGGGGAATTTGTAGGATTGGTGTTTTTGAAATGTTTGGTGAACTTCACCATTGAACCTAACTGGTCCCATGATTTTCTTTGTTAGGAGTTTTGGATAACTGATTTGATCTCTTTATTTGTTATTGCTCTATTGACATCTACTTCTTCTTGAGTTACTGTAGGTAGTTTCTATGTTTCTAGAAATTTCTCCATTACATCCAGTTTTGGGGGCAAAAATTTTTCATAGTATCCTTTTATATTCTATTTTATTACTATGTTGTCTATGATAATGTTCCTCTTTCATTCCTGATTTTAGTTATTTCTGTCCTTTCTGTTTTTTTCAGTCTAGCTAAAGTTTTGTTGATTTTATTGATCTTTATAATGAAAAGACTTTTGGTTTCATTGACCCTTTCTATTGTATATTTATTCTCTATTTCATTTATCTCTACTGCAATATTTATAATTTCATTACAACTGCTTTCTTTGAATTTATTATGTTCTACAGTTTCTAGTACCTCAAGCTGTGAGGTTAGGTCTCATATGTGAGATTTTTGTCCTATTTTGTTGTAAGAATTCAGAGTTATAAATTTCCCTTTCAACAGTCCCATTGCTGCATCAATAAGATTTGGTATGCTTTGTATTGTTCATTCACCTCAAGATATTTGCTAATTGACTTTGTGATTTCTTCTTTGACTGATTGGTTGTTTAATATTGTACTTTTTAATTTCCAGGTATCAATGAATTTTCCACTAATCTTTATATTGATTTCTAACATCATTTCAGTGTTGCCAGAGAAGATTCATTGTGTGATTTCTATCTTGTTAAATGTATTGTCTTGTTTTGTGACCTAGCATGTGGTCTGTTTTGAAGAATGCCTCATGTATAGAAGAAAAGTATTGTATTGGTCTCTTGGGTAAGAAATGTACATATGTTTGTTGGCTCCTATTGTCTTTGTCACTGATTTGTCCTTTTGAATATTGTTCAGGTCTTCCATTTCCTTATCAATCTTCTAGTTAGATGTTCTCTCCAGTATCAAATGTTGTCTATTGAAGTATATTACTAGATTATAGAACCAAGTTTCTCTCCTTTCAAAAGTGTCAATATTTGTTTAATTATTGTTGGTTTCTGCTGATTCAGTGCAAACATATTTATAGCTGTCATGTCTTCTTGAATTGACCACTTCATCAGGATATAGTGTACTCATTTGCCCATTTTAAAAGTTGTGGACTTGAAGACTATTTTAGCTGTTATTAATATGGATACTCCAGCTCTCTTTTGGTTACTATTTTTATATTTGCATGTAATATTCTTTCCATCCTTTCACTTTCAATCAATCAGCTTTTTGTCCCAAAATTTTTTCAATCATCTATTGCCTTTGAATTTTGGTTGAGATTCTTATAAAAAGCATATAGTTTAAAAATTGTTCAATTTTTGCCTTTTGATGGAGAATTTTGGTCATTTCCATTTAAAGTAGTTATCAATAATGCAGGACTTTCCAGTGCCATTTTAGCTTCTTGCACTTTTTATGTTTTATAGAATTCTTCCATTAAGGAATATTTTCATATCTATTTGATATTTTGGATTGTAGCCTTTAGGCCCCTTCTCAGTTCCTTCTATTTATTTATTTTTTTCAGATATTTTCTTTGTGGTTATTATTGTATTTAAATAAAACATCCTGAATTTATAACAGTCTCATTTGATTTGATATCATTTTAATTTCAATAACATTAATTGTTCCTATAACCCACAATCCCCCCTTCTTAGTTTTATTTGTTACAGATTACATTTATACTCATTAAGTCCAGTAAACCATAGAATTGTAATTACTTCTTAAGAATGTGTTTTTAGAATCTGTACAAATAAAATGTGAAGTTACATTAAAAATATAATACAGAAGTTAATAAATACCCTAATGGTTACTTTTATCATATATCTTTATTTCTTTATGATGCTTCTATACACAGGCTAATGTCCTTTCCTTTCAGTCTGAAGATCTCCCTGTAGTATTGCTAGTAGGACAGTTCTAGCAATGATCATCTTCCTCAGTCTTTATCTGGTAATGTTAATCTCTTCCTCATTTTTAAGACAGTCTTGCTGAATAAAAACGTTCTTTGATGAAAATTTTTCATGCATCACTTAAATATTTCATCCTACTATCTTTGTGCTTCCATGTTTTTTACTGAGAAATCAGCAATTAATTTTATAGGTACTTCCATTTATATGGCATGGTGTTTTTCTCTTTCAGATTTCAGAAATCTCTCCTTGTTTTGGTACTCTATAGTTATACTACAGTCCATGGTTCTCCTCAAGTTTATCCTTTCCTCCCCCTGGTCTTCTTGAGTGTGGTCATGTGTTTCATTCAATTAGAGAAGTTTTCTGCCATTATTTCCTTGAATATTTCTTCTGCTCATTTCTCTCTTTTTTTTCTTCAGAGTCTCCTGTTATGACTATAGTGTTATTCTTTAGGGTGTCCCACATGTCTCTTATGCTCTGTTCTTTTATTTTTACCTATTTTTTCTCCTGTACAACCTGAACCATTTTAATTTTAATGCCTTTATTTCACTGATTTGTCCTTTTGGATATCCAATACTCGGTCTTCGTTGAGAATTTCTGAAGTTCTATCTCATTCCTTTAAATGTGTCATAATTTCTTGTGTCTTTGTCTTATTAATTTTTGTTTAACAATGTACACTTTAATATTTAAATGTTTTATCTATGGGATTTAGTTTGTGAGCTCTTTCTGAAGTTTGTATACACCTAGTTATATACCAAATATATCATTGATTGTCAGGAGCTAACAACAACAAAAAAATATCAATGCACACAAAATCTTTCTCTATCTTTGATAATTGGTTCTGTACTGGCTTGTGCTGTCCTTAAGAGTTTAGTTTTCCTATCAAGAAGGTCTGCCTGAGGTAAAGTGTGGGATCCTCCCTTTTGCTGAGACTGTGTGTTATCCTGAGTTCATTTTAAGGTCTTATCAATTTCCTGTTTACTAGAAATGGAATGTCTTCCCTATCCCTGTGAAACAGAATTTCCTTCCTTCAGGGTGCTCTATTTCATGTCTTATAGACAGGAAGCCTTCCAGGCTACTTTGAATTATTATTTTTCACTGCTTTAACTGTCTGCAAACTGATTCTGCCTGTAGGGCAATTCCTGGAAAAACAAGATGGAGATGGGTTCCCTAAGTTAAGTTGTCAGGTTGCCACTGGATAGATTTGAACCAATATAGATGCATTCTAGCATGCCCATAGGGGTGACCCTACTTCCTCCAAAACAGAATCAGAGACACACAATAAGAGCCCAGGTTCACACCACACTGTGCCTGTGAGAGTCTGGGTTAGAGGCCAACTTGCATTTTCTTGATTCAAGATTCACCCTGTTACTCCAATCATTTCACTCTTTTTTAGAGTTTTGGGGAACATAGTTTCACTTTTAGTCTATTTTTTTCAAAGATGTTTTATGTGAATAATTCTTGGAGAGTCTTATGGTGCTATTTTGGTTACCTAGAAGAAGTCATAATAATATAAAGAACAGGAAAAATATTTAAATATGCAAATTTTACCTCCAGAGAAAACACTAATAATATAATGAAATGAAGTATGCTTATAAAATCCAAGGGGAGGCATTAAATTTAGTACTAAATGTTATATTAAGAAAAAGACTTAATGGAAGAATTCTATAAAACATAAAAAGTGCGAGAAGCTAAAATGGCACTGGAAAGTCCTGCATTACTGATAACTATTTTAAATGGAAATAATAAAAATTCACCATCAAAAGGCAAAAATAGCGGATCTAAGACAAACTGTTATTTTGTTAAGAGATCAGATTCAAGCTATGAAATTACAAATGAAAATGAAATGTAATTAGAATCAAACATCTTATTGTATTACTCCTGTGGTTTACAATGCAACTGAGTTTCCTTGGGACTCCGTGAAAAAACATCTTCTGAATCATGATAATTTAACTAAGGAAATTCTATGCTTGCAACAGAAAATACGTCAAACATTTGAAAACCAATTGCAAGTTATGACTGGTGAACATATTTTGAAAGCATTGATAAATCGTTTAAAACAGTTGCATCCTACACAATGGTTACATGGTTTGTCAAGATCTGTTATGTTCATATGTATAATTGCATTAATATTGTGTTTTCTATATTGTTTGATCTGCAGAAGATCATGACAACTTAACCAATTAAGGCACCAACAATCTGCTACTATGCACATTATGCTATTACAATTAAAAAACAAGGGGGAAATGAAGGAAGAAACAAGGAGCCAGATAAACTTAGATTGAACCCAAAAATGGGAGCATTTTCTTGGAGCTAAGCACAGTCAAGCATATGTGGCGTAGTAATTACTGTTACTGTTACTGTTATTGTTACCTCTAGTCCAACTCTATGTCTTCAAAATTTCATTTTTAGTAAGTGGTTCCCCTCGATTGTGGGCCCATCCGGGATCTTGGGAATGAGGAGAGACCCTCGAACCCCTTCTCCGACTGGCAGGACATCCTGCTGAAGTTTTATGGTGGCCTTCAGGGTGGGAAAAGCCGGGATTCTCTCCCCATTAACAGACCTGAAGGAAGCAGAGACTAAATATAGTATGAGCCATCTCGGACAAGAGACGTTGAGCTAGTGTGAGCAAAATGCATTGAGTCTGTGAGATTGAGTATCACACAAAATCCTGTTGAGCCTGTGAGATGAGTCTTTGAGACTATATATAGTATAAGAAATCTCTGACAAGATACATTGAGTCAGTGCAAGCAAGATATGTTGAGTCAGGAAGATTGAGTAATTGCACAAAATAAAGTCTCAGGCAAGAGACAGGGCCTAAAGTAAGGACTAGAGGCTAACAACACTTAAAATAAGTCTTAAAAGGGAAAATGAAAAATCTATTAGAAAACCTCACTGGTTTGTCTGACCAATTTAATCAATTTCTCAGCCAAAAGTTTATACTTGTATCTAATTAATGTCCATTTTACATCATTTCTTCTCTAGTAACTTCAATGTGGTGATCATTGGTGCTTTGCTACTCTTAACTATAAAAGGAGGCATTTACGTAGTGCTGCTGTTCCACATTAACAGGACTCACAAGACCAGCCATGCCAACAACTGGATTCTGCTTAAAACCCTTGACTCTTGAACCCCTGTCCATGTCAGCTTGGCTGGTGGCCAGAGATGGGTAAGACCTTCAGAGGAGGGCAACCTAAGACAGGCACAGTCACCCTGGACAAAAATCAAAAAAGGGGGAGATGTTGGAGAAGATGCTGAGAGTCAGAGCATAAAGGGTTAAGCATTCAACAAGCATGCTTGCTGGCAGAGACACGTTAGTAAATGTCTTCAAGGTCTCTGCATACTGCAGATGTCAGTAGGAGGAAGCAGAGTGAGATGAACCCACCACTAAGAACTTACTGTAAAAATTCCTAAGAAAAACTATCTGGTAATACAGGAACAGGTAGTGCTCTCACGCACCAAGCTGAGATATTAGATAGACTAAGGCATTTAGGGCTAGAAACAGTGTTTATACTTATGCCCCTTGGTAGACTGCCAGAGAAGGCAGTGTTCTTGCTGTAGTAAGAGAAACATAGTAGGAGAGCAAGGTTAGGGTGGAAGAATTTATGCATTGTTTTAAGCTAAATAAAAGAAAATGTCACAGTGATCTCTGGGCTGTTTTTTGCCTGAGTGAGCTGCAGCCCTCTTCTTCATATGCAAAAAAAAAAAGAAAAAGAAACCAAGAGAAAAGAAACAGAATTTCAAAATTATAGGACATAAAATGAAAATAGGACATTGTATTAGTCAGGGTTCTCTCAGGAAACAGAATCAACATATCTGTCTATAATATGAGATTTTTTAAGAGTCTCTCATGCAACCATAGGGATGCACAAATCCAGGTTCCACAAGCAGGCTGCAAAACAGGGGCTCCAATGAAAGTCCAATGAAAGGTCCTTGATGAGTTTCTGGGAGAAGTTGGCTGTCCAAAGATGAGCTGGGAAATTCTCTCTGAATTTTGAAAGCACATCTCCTTTTAAGGCATTCAACTGATTGGATAAAATCATCATCCATTGCTGATGCAATCTCCCTGATTGATGCAGATGCAATCAGCCACCCACGCAGTAAACTCACTGGTTATTGAAGTCCATAAATGCTCTTATATTACAATTGCATCAGTGCTTGCTGGACCAAACACCTGGACACAATTACTTGGCCAAGTTGACACATTAGTCTAAACATCACAGACATAAAATGACTTGAAATGTAAGTGGCTTAAATACTACAATTAAAGGTCTTTTAATTGAGTCTAATAAAAAGTAAGACCCAACTTATATATGATGTATATAAGAAATAGATATATGCTAAAAGGATGTAAAAATGTAAATATAAGATATAAACACAAAAATACAACTTTGCAAATTAGCATTACTAGAAAAGGAGTCCTTTATATTTGAGAGATGTGAGTGAGAGTGTAAAATAGTAATACAGCCAGGTTTCCTGAAAATTTTTAAATTTCTTAACAGACTTCAAATCATCTTAAAAATATAGAGACTTAAAAGCAGAAATAGAATTTTAAAAAATGACATTGAATAATTTTCAGGGATAAAATTCTATTTTTGTTGAAATGTAGGACAAATAAATCATGTTTCTTTTCTATGTGTTACTCCTGATCTTCTGCCAAATTTACTTTATTTTAAAGTTTATATATTGGAATCCCAGAAATAAAGATTCAGGAAAAATATTAGTCATAAAAGCTTTGTAAGTTTTCACTCCTTTGACTATTAATATTATTTGAAATGACACTTAATGAATATAATAAACTGATTTCAATACTAGGAAGAAAAACTCTTTCATGGTGATTTTGCAAGGAGTAAGCAGACTATTGAGGAAGAATTGGCAGAGAAAACATTTTACTGCAAGGCCATCTATTGTGAAAAAGATTAATGCTGAACTTTTAATATCCAAATAAGATTTTCTCAGTACCATTGTATTTTTGATGAATTGGAAGATTGTACACTCAAATTACATCAAAACTATAATATATTATTTTGTAATTCCTTGATTCATGCTATGAAATTCTCTCTAAAATTCTGCAGTATAAAAATTTTTCTTGTAGGAGTCACTTTTAAATATGCATGGAAATTGACTATATTTATTTATTTTTTTATTGTGGGTAAAATTCAAATTTTTCACAATACATAACAATATTTGTAAAATGATATATAAATACATATGCATATATGTGCATTTGTTTACATAAATGTTATTTGTTTTATATATATATATATATATTTTTTAAGGTGCTTAGATTATGTAAATATTACTCAGAAATTACAGGGATTCTCATGTTCCCCACTGCCCACACCTCCAACAACATCCTACACCACCATTCCTCATCCATGTGGTACATCACCCGCAATGGATATAAACATCCTGGGGCCTTGCCACTGAGCATAGACCACAGTTCACATCACAGACCACACTCTCTCCCACCCAGTTCTGCATGGTATATTCTGATGGGAAATGGCCTACATCTGTCGCCGCTTCGCCAATCAGGACAACCCCCAAAGTCCCAAAAAAAGCCCCAGTATTTCAACAGCCCCTCCTCCTCCT
>JAQZBX010031414.1:0-26334 GCA_029593785.1 Cabassous unicinctus | reverse complement strand
AATTCAGAGGGTGGAATGTGACAGTTTGAAATTATTTATGAATTCCAAAATGAAACATAGATTTTGTTTGTAAATGGGTCTGTTCCTCTGGCTTTATACCCCTTTCATTGTATTAGATTCAGCTGAATTATCTGATTAAATTATGATATGATTAGGGCTCTGATCCGACCTTGCCATTAGAATGTGACTCAACATCAAGTCCCAGTCCACTTGTTCTGATAAAACAGGCTCCCACATGGAACTAGACATGCAGAAACAGATAGACATGAAGAGAGCATGCTCCATAGACACAACCCTGGGAAGAGAGATGAGCCTAATAATCTACAGCTGACCTTGTGGATAGAACAGAGCAGCTGAGCCCAGAAAGAAATGAGCCCTGGGGAGAGAGATAACCTTTATGCCAGCCTACGGCTAAAATTAGAAGAAGCTGGGACCACAGAGCCTTAAGAGGAAGGAGGAAGGGAAAACCCTCATATACATCACCCACCATCTTGTGTCAATGCATGGCAACAGACTTTGAGTGAGAAAGTACCTCTTATAGTACCTTGAGTTGGATTCCTTAGGGCCTTTTAAGTATAAGCTTCTAATCTAAATAAATAACCTTTATAAAAGCCAAAAGAGTTCTGGTACTTTGCATTTGCACCCCTTTGGTTGGCTAATACACCCTCTGACACTGGGTATTTGTTTATTTGCTGATTAATTATATTTTCTAGTAACTGGTTTGGTGAGATCTATTTCTTTTTGAGTCAAGGTAGGTAGTTTGTGGGTTTCTTAGACCATTTCATATAGGTTATCTATTTTATTGGCATAGAGTTGTTCATAGTATTCTCATAATTCTTTTTCTTTCAGTTAGGAGAGTAATAAAGTCCCCCTTTTCATTTCTGATTTTATTATTTGTATCCTATATATTTTTTCCTGTGTCATTCTATTTAAAGGTTTGTCAATTTTATTAAACTTTTCAAAGAATCCACTTTTGGATTTGTTTATTTTCTCTAATGTTTTTTGTTTGCTTGCTTGTTTTTAATTTCGAATATCTCTGCTATAATCATTATTTCCTTCTTTGGGAAGGAATACTTATTCTGGCTTTAGTTAGCTGTTCCTTTCCTAATTCTTTCCTATTTATTCCTGTTGAATTATCCCATTTTTGGTATATAATGATCATCTTTTCCCCTGTAATTTTTAAAAATTATGATAATATTATATTTTTAACCATTTTTGGTAAAAATAAACTATTTTTAGAGAAATTTTAGATCACAGAAAAGTTTCATCAAAATATAGGGAATGAACAATGGACTAGAGTAGACTTACTGTTATTCTACTATAGACTTATACTTATTCTAGCCTTGAAATAACTTTTATCATTGATGTGGAGGCAGTGACCACCAGAGGTTCTGAGGGGAGGGAGAGGGGGAAAATAGGTGTAATCTGGGAACATTTTTGGGACATTGGAATTGTCCTGAATGACATTGCAATGACAGATACAGGCCATTATATATCTTGTCATAACTTACAAAATTGTATGGGAAAGAGTTTAAATTATAATGTAAACTATAATCCACACTTAGTGGCAATGCTTCAATACATGTTTATCAATTGTCACAAATGCACCACACTAATGAATGATGTTGTTAGTGTGGAGAAGTATGAGAGAGGTAGGGAGTGGAACATATGGGAATCCCTTACATTTTTTTTCATGTATCATTTATGTAATCTAAATATATTTTAAAAATTATAGGGGATTCCCAAAACACCCCCCACACACACACATTTCCCAAACAATTAATATCTTAAATTACTGTGGTACATTTGTTACAATTAATGAACCATTATAGAAGCATTACTGCTAACCAAGGACTATAGTTTTACATTATGGTTTACCTTTGCACTGTATAGTTTATAGGCTTTGACAAAAGTATAGTGCCATGTATGTGTCATTGCAGTACCTACAGAACAATTCTAATGGCCTAAAATTACCCTGTGTTCCACCTATTCCTCACAAACTCTGTGAACTACTAGATTTATATCAACGTTACAAGTTCTTCCATTATCACATGATAATAACTACAATAACAGTGCATCTACTTTGGTCTGTGGTTACACTCCTCTCATACGTTTGTTCATTACTCAATCTTGAATAATTTGGGATGATGTTCACACCGATTGCTTCATATTGAGAAGGTGCTTAGATCTTATAAGGCAGATAATGGGAACTGTTTTGCTAGTAGTTTTAAGTAGTCCTTGTTTTGGGGGATGGGACTTGTCCATCATCATCATTTTATTAGTTGTACCAGGCAAGTCCAAAGAGTGACTGTTGGCTGCAACCCTGCTGTGATTCAGGTCACAACCAACATATTAACAGACTGAAGATTTAATTATTTCAGATATATATTTCAAAGGTATAATGATAATTATCAGTTCAAATAAGTAGTGCAAAAGAATCATGAGGAGGGAAATTATAAATGATTCTAGCTCTTATATTGGGGAACTAGATTATCATATATTCCAAAATAGGGCCTCAAGGGGATGTTGGTTTCATGAGGCTGTGTGACATGATTATAGTGTCTGTGTATCCCTAGAGCCCTCAGAAGCACTTTTTTTAAGGTACTGGGGCCAGGGATGGAACCTCATCCTCATATGTGGGAAGCTGGTGCTCAACCACTGAGCCATATCTGCTCCCCTGAGTTGTTTTTTTTACATTTGTTTGCTTGTTTTTTGTTTGTTTGTTTGTTTTGTTTTTAGGAGGCACTAGGGACCAAATCCAGGACCTCCCATGGGTGAAGCAGGTGCTCAACCACCTAAGCCACATCGACTCCTTCAAGAGCATTTTTGTTTGTGGTTTTGTTTACTGTGGCACATAGTGAGAACTGCTTGATGCCTGAATAAGCATAACCTCCATATTCACCACTCAAATCATTTTCAAATATCTTAGCCATAAAAACTCCTTCATATTTAATGTTTTAGGCTTTTGGTCAAGGTGTTTTTTTTTCCTCCAACTGCATCACCAGTTAGCACCTTGTAATAATCCTTCATTGCCAGGGAGTTTCATCCCCAGGAGCCATGTCCCACATTGGCACGAAGGTACTGAGATTCTTTTGCTGAGGATGGATTAGTGACAGGCCACAATTGACCAACAAAGAAGTTTTCAGGAGGTAACTCTTAGGCATTAATTATAATTAAACTAAGTTTCACTTTTACAGTATAAGTTTCATAAGTATAAGTCTTAAGATTGAGGGCTTTTCATATTATCACTGCCTATATGTTCCCAAGATATTTGTCAATTTATTTGAGAAAATAGCAGGACTCCCGAGGAAGTGGGTTTAATATTTTGTTGGTTACTGTGGGGGTCTCTATCTATTCAGAAGACATACCTATGACAACATGAATATATTCATATCCTACAGAGGTATGCTTTAGGTGCATTTTCCCCATATATCCTCCCACTGTTGACACCCTGTACAAGTGATGTACCTTTGTTATAGATCATGAAAGAATATTCATATCATTGAATTCTCAACCACAAATTAAGTCAACCCAAGATTTCACTGAGTTGTACATTCACCCATTTCATCCTCTAGCTTTCCTTCTAATATCATGTATGGCCCAAATCTTCCCCTTTCAATCCTATTCAGACTCACACTTCAGCGTCATTGATTACACTCATATTGATGCATCATCCATCATCACCTCTATCTATTGCCAAATTGCTGCCATCAACCTTATTATAGGCTTTCTCCGAGTTAAACATTGGCTCACCAACTATATTCCCCTTCTATCTTCTGGTAACCTATCATCCAGACTCTACCTCCATAACTGTGCTCAATATCCTTAGTTCATATCAGTGAGAACAGATTGAGGTTATTTCAATTGATATTAGCATAGCCACCCAGGTATCTTTTGTTTACTACTTGCATTTTATAGATTTTTCTATCGTTTCACTTTCAACTTTCTACTTTTATCTATGAATTTAAGGTGTGTTTTTTGCAGACACTGCATACATGTGTCATGCTTTTTTATCCATTCTAGAAATCTCTGCATTTTGAATGGAGAGTTTAATCTATTTACAATTAAAGTAATTGCTGACAATGCAGGGCTTTCTTCTGCCATTTTGCTATTTAGCCATTGTAAGTCTTATACCTTTTTTTCACTGCTTCTCTTGGTGACTATTTTTATATATATTTGATGTTTTGTTCTGTACCATATTGAGTGTCTTCTCATTTCTATTTGGATATAATTTTCATCTTTTTTCCTTGTTACCACAGGGTTAAAATTTAACATCCTAAGTTAACAGGTCATATTTGGTTTGATGCTAAAAACTTCATTAACATACACATGCATTTTTTGATACCCCTTTGTCTACCCTCCTTTTTTGTACTTGTTATAAGTACAAAACTTGTACACTTACATCTGTGTAAGCCCAAAAGATAGAAATACCATTACTTTTTATTCATTTGTATTTTATCACCTTAGAAAGTAAGAAATGGAGCTATATACCAAACAATACCCTACAATAATACTGTTGACTATATTTACACAAATGGTTACCTTTATTTCAGGTCTTTATTTCTTTACACTAGTTTGCAACTCTGTCTAGTGCCATTTCCTTTCAGACTGGGGAACTCCCTTTAACATTGCTTGTAGGGCAGGGCTAGTGGTGATGAATTCCCTGATCTTTTGTTTATCTGTGAATGTCTTAATCTTTCCCTCAGTTTTGAAGGAAAGTCTTGCCAGGCATAAAATTCTTGGCTGGAAGTTGTTTTCTTTAAGCATATTAAGTATTTCAACCAACTGCCTTTTCCCTCCATGATTTCTGTTAAGAAGTTATCACTCAATCTAATTGGTACTCCTTTGAATGGAACACATTGCTTTTGTCTTACATGTTTCAGAACTCTCCCCTTGTCAATATTTTTTTAAAGATTTATTTATTTACTTCATTTTTCTTTATTTATCCCCCTCTCTCCCAGATGGTTCTCTCATCTGTTTCCTCATTGCTTGACTTCTCTAGGAAGCACCAAGAACAGAATTGGTGAACTCCCACATGATAGGTGAGTGCCTAATGTCCTGAACCACATCTGCTCCCCATGGGCTACAGCATCTGCTGGCTTCTGGAAACTGCTCCTATCAGCAGAGGCAGCATCCAGCTCATTGCTGTGGGAGATAACATCTGGCTTGTGGTGGGAGGCAGCTATTAGTTCACTGTGGCAGAGGTGACATCTGCTCATCTTCTTTTAGGAAGCACTAGGACCCGAACCCAGGACCTCCCATGTGGTAGGTAGGCAACCAACTGGTTTAGCCACATCCACTTCCCTGTCCTTCACACATTTGATAGTGTGATAAAGATGTAATGGGTTATAGTTTTCTCCATGTTTTTCCTATTTTGTGTTCTTTGAGCTTCATGGATGTATATATTCATGTATTATGTTAAGTTTCAGAAGTTCTCTATCATTATTTATGCCATGTGGTACAACATCAAAAATCAATTAATGTAATAAACCACATTAATAAAACGAATTAAAAAAATAAAATAAAATGATGACCATCTAAATTGATGAGGAAAAGTCATTTGTAAATCCAGCACGCTTCTTATAAAAACAATCATAAAACAAGGAATAGTACAGAATTAACTCAAAATGATAGGTCATATATGAATACCCCATAATTTACTTCTTCTTCAAGGACAAAATAAGGTGCCCAGTAATACAAATTTTCAACCTTAGAATGTCAGTTATAGCCAGAGTAATTAGGCAAGAAAAAGAAATAAAAGGCATCCAAATTTGATGGGAATAAGGAAAATTTGCCTTGTTTGCAAATGACATAATCCTATAAATAGAAAATTCTCTGTTAGAGCCTAAGAGTTACCTACTGAAAGACTTTGTTGCTCAGATGTGATCTCTCTCTAAGCCAAACTCCGCATATGAATGCACTACCTTCCCCGTGGCTTGGGACCTGAATGTCAGGCATTAGCTTCCTTTCCAAGGAAGAATTATTACCAAGTGCCAATTAGCAATGAATCTGGGCAAAGATCTTGATGAAAAGGGGGAAATCATAAATACAAATGAGTTTTTATGGCTAAAAGACTTCAAAGTGAGTTGGGAAGTCATTCCAGAGGTTACACTTATGCACAGCTCAGCAGGCTCTCATTGAATGCCACAACAAAGAGTGCCTCAAATAACAGGGCTACTGCAGTCTCTAGGCACATCCAGAAACTATAATGCAGGCCACACAGCTCAGGAATTTGGGACTCTGTCAGGGGGCCTTACTTTGAAATTTGTACTCCCTTGTGTAAAACAGTTAGACTCATTTATAATATTCCCTACAACTGGCTCTTCTGCCCCTTTTACTTGAATCTATAATTATTGTTATACTTGACAAATATATATCCCATATACTTAAATCTTTGATTCATTCAAGTGCCAGTTGAGCCCTGAATTTCAGCAGAGTTGCAAAACCTACTCTCTAGTTCAATGGACTCACCCAGGACAATTAACAAGGAGATGATGATGGACAACATGCATCCCAAGAAATAGAAAGTATCTGCAACTGCAAGCAAGATAGATTCACCCTCCTGGCTCATGGGTTCTAAGGTTCCTATCAATTAGAAGCACAGTGGGCATTACCACCACAAGGTCCTCAGAATTGGAGAATGAACTATGGACTAAAGTAGACTTATTATTTTCTACTATAGACTTATTATTCTAGCAATGGAAAAACTCTTATCATTAATATAAAGGCAGTGGCCACTAGAGGTTCTGAGGGATGGGAGAGGGAAGAATGGACATAATATGGGAACATTGGAGTTGTACTGCATGACTTTGGAGTGATGGATACAGGCCAATGTATATTTTTTCATAACCTACAAAATTGTGCAGAACAGCATGTAAATTGTAGTGTAAACTATAATCCATAGTTAGTAGCAATCCTTCAACATGTGCTCATCAATTGTAACAAATGTGCCACACTAATGACGGATGTTGTTGATGCATATAAGTGTAGAAGTGGGAAAGAGTGGGGAATATGAGAATACCTCATAATTTTTATGGAACATTTATGTAATCTAAAATTATTTAAAAATTAAAACATAATAAAAATAAATAAATTGAAAATTCTCAAAAATGCACAACAAACTTGATAGCTAATATATAATTCTGTAAAATAGAAGGTACAATATAAACAGAAAAATCAATCATGTTTTTATCCATTAGTAAGGAAAAGTTTAAATAGGAAATCAATAATAAAATTCCATATGTTAGAACAAATGTGAAAAACAAATAACTTTGATTAAATTTAAGGAAGGCTTTAAAGGACATTATGGCAGTTTGATATATTTATGAATTATGAAAATCGATACTGATTTTCTTTGTAAACTGGTCTGTTCCTCTGGGCATGACACACTTTGATTGTATTAAATTAAAAGGTTTTACATTTACTTGATTATGTTAAGATTAAGGCTTTGATTCAACATCATTAGGGTATTCAGAGTTGAGACCCTACCCCCTTGGTGGGCTATATAAAGGGACACCCACTCAAGAAGAACGCAGAATGACATTCACAAGTGAAGAGAGAGCTCCATAGAACTGAAAGAGGAAACAACTTCCATCCTGCAGTGCCAGGAGGAGAAATGAGCTATTTGCCTGATACTTTACATTTGACCTAGTGAAGAAAACAGAGTAGCTGAGCCTGGAAAGAAATGGTCCCTCCAGCCTACAGCTGAGCTCAGAAGGAGCTGGGACCATGGACCCTTAAGAGGAAAGAAGAAGGCTGAAACCTCACACACATCTCTTGCTAATTATTTCAAAATGTGGTAACAGACTTTGTTAAGGAAATAACCTTGAGCTGTGCTCCTTAGGCCCTTGTAACTGTAAGCTGCTACCTCAAATAAACAGCCTTTATAAAAGGCAACAGATTTCTGGTACTTTTCATAAGCACAACTTTGGACTGAAAATATAGACATATTCAGAGAAATCAGCAAAACTTTGATGAAATAGACATACAAAATCTTAATTAAATGGAAGGATATTCTGTGTTCATGGATTTGAAGACTAAATATTTTTAGGGTGCCAATTCTACCCAAAATGATTTACAGATTCAATGTTATCTCATGATATATTCCAAGATACATCATAGCAGAAAGGGAGAAGGCAATCAACAAATTGGTATGGAAGGATAAAGGAAAAATAGCCAAAATATCCTTTAAAAAGCAGAATGTAGGAACCCTAACAGGTAAACCTCTGTTCCTCTGAAGGATCTTGTACTAGGCAATGCTCACTTAGCATTTACCCAAAAAGCCTTGAACAACAACAACAACAAAAATAGATAAATGGTTCTTCATCAAAATTAAAAACTTTTATGCATCAAAGTACTTCATCATGAAAGTAACAAAAGCTACAGAAGAGTAGAAAATGTTTGGAAATTATGTAGTAGATAAGGGTTTATTATCCAGAATGTTTAAGGAAATCCTATAACTTGACAATAAAAAGACAACAACCCAAATAAAAAGCAGAAAAACTTTGAATATATTTTTCTCGAAGGAAAATAGTTAACCAGTTAATAAGCACATGAGAAATGTACAACATCAATACCATCAGGGAAATTCAATTCAAAAGGACAATGAGATACCATTTCATTACCTACTAGAAGGTAAACAATGCCTAATAAAAGAAAATAGGCCTATATTCAAACCCATGATCTTAAAGCTGGCACTTTTGAACCTTATTTGTGTAATAATGAAACTAAGCCTAATAATGAGTAAAGCCTAGGAGCTACCTGTTTAAAACCTCATTGTTACTCAAATGTGGCCTCTCCCTAAGCTAGGCTCTGCAAACAAACTCACTACCTTCCCCTGATGTGGGACATGACTTTCAGGAATGAACCTTCCTGGCACCAGGATATTATTACTAAGTGTTAATCAGTGATGCATTTGGAAAAAGACCTTGGACAAAAGGGGAAAATATTAAGTAAAATGTAGTTTTATGGCTAAGAGATGTCAAAGTGTTTTGGTAGTTCATTCCAGATGTGATGTTCATGTGGGTCTTAGCCAGACATCACAAACTTCCACAGTAAACAGATTCTCAAACAAAAGTGCTCTTGAGGTCCCTAGGGTTGTCTGTACACCATAGGCAACCCAGAAAGCTTCAGAAATCAACAGCTACTCAGTGGGCCCTATCTCAAAAGATATAAAAATCAATTTACCCAATACAGCAT
This sequence comes from Cabassous unicinctus, assembly GCA_029593785.1. Lineage (NCBI taxonomy): Eukaryota > Metazoa > Chordata > Mammalia > Cingulata > Chlamyphoridae > Cabassous > Cabassous unicinctus. The sequence continues at coordinate 17,136 of JAQZBX010031414.1, read as the reverse complement.
AGTTATATTTATTTATATGTCCCCTAATCATACTTGTTCTACTCCTTTTATTTGAATGTATTATTTCCTATTTATCTGTTAAGTATATTTCTCAGAGATTTAAATTTTAAGATTGTTCAAATGCCAGTTGAGTTCTGACACCCAGCAGAGTTAAGGCCAACTCTGTCTGTCTAGTTCTCCAGGCTTGTCCTGGACAATTAACAAAATAATAATGATGAACCAGGTCCATCCGAATATCAAGGAGTATTTTCAACTGCAATAGCAACAATTCCTTTCCTCTGCCATATAATATCTACATCCCTCTCTGCCTGAAGAAGTCAAAGAGGACATATTCCCAAATCCCTCAAAGTTGTGTAATGAGCAAAAATAAGGGGGGATTGTTACCATAGACCAAAGCAGATCCATTATTTTGTAGTTATAATATTGTGTTAAAGAGATAACTTTGATTGATTTATATAGAAAAGTACAATGAGATACCATTTATCACCCACTGGAATGCCTAGTATTAAAACCAGAAATTGTATGAATAAATGGGAACACTTGTCCTTTGTTGGTGCAACTATAAAATGATTCTGGTATAGCTGCTGTGGAAACACGTTCAGAGAATCCTCAGAAGATTTAGAATAGGATTACCTTGTGCGCTGGCAATCCAATATGAAGTATTTACCCTAAATTATTGAAATCATGTTTTCAAACATATATTTGCACAGTAATGTTCATACCAACACTACTCACAATTACCCAAAGATGGAAGCAACCTAAAAGTCCATCATCAGATGAACAGATAAGCAGAATGTGGTATATGCATAAAATGGAATATTTTTCAAGTATAAAAAAGAATTAGGATTTCATACCTGCAACAGCATGCAAGTACTTGAAGAAATCATGTTGAGTGAAATAAGCAAAAACCAAAAAGACATATAGTATATGAGCTCACTGATAATAAATAATTAGAGTATACAAATTCATAAAGTTAGAAACTAGAACACAGGCTACCAATGCCATGTTTGGAGGGAAGAAATAGGAAGTTAATTCTTCATTGTTAAAGAACTTTAATTTAAGGTGATGTAAAATTTTTGCTAATGGATGGAGGTGATGTTAGTACAACAAGGTGAATATGAACACTGATGAATTTTATATTTGAAAGCAATTAAAATGTAAAATTTTAGGTGATATATATGTTATGGAATAAAAATTTTAAAAACCATAGTATTGTACAACAACACAGTGTACCCCAATGTAATCTATGAATGATAGTTAAGTTTTTTTTTTAAATATAACTTTATTGCTGAGAATAATACAATATCATTATTTTCTTAAAATTCTATTCCCTCTTTCAGTGAAATGAGGTAGTTTATATTCACAACTTCTGTATCAACAAAGTTACTCCTACCTAGATAATCATTGATTGTAAAAATGTCTTGATAAGCTGTAAAGAGAAAAATCATATCTCAGACAGCAGCTTGGAATAAAAGGTGACAACTGGGTTCATAATTTTTGGAAGGACTTCAAGCTCTATAGAGTAATAACTCTATTTGAGAGAATGAAATGTTTTATTAGTACTTGATAGAACTGTAGAAAGAAAATGAAGTCTGTAAAAGGAGGTAAGTAGGAAAAGATATAATCCAGTGAAAAGTTATAAATCCAGGGAATACAAAGGAAAAGTGCAAGAGGGGAATTCTTTCTTGGTGGAGTTATTGTATAACTTTTAGGATAAGGAAGTCTGATATGTATATATAAACTTTTTCTTTGCACAGAGTCTTAGGTCAGTGTTAGACATCTGGAGTTGGTATATGTGAAATTCCAGAGAGTGAGATATGCTGCTTATGCCACACTTACCTAGAACTTAAGGGATAAGAAATTCCCCATTTTGGAATTTTAAATTCCTTGATTTTGCTTTTGAACTTAAAGAACGCAGAGTCATGGTCACAGCTATTTACTTATTTTCACTTGTTGATTCAGAATAAAAGTCTGCTCATCAAGAGAATAAATGCATACCTTAGTTTATTGTGCTTTCAGATTTTTTTTAATTGAAGGTTTGTAGCAAAAGCATCCCTGCAATGAGCAAGTCTATTGATACCATTTTCCAACATCATGTGCTTACTTCATGTCTCTGTGACACATTTTAATTTGGGTATTCACTTTTCTTAGAAATATGCTATTGCACATTTAATAAACTACAGTGTAGTATAAATATAGTTTTTATATGAACTAAAAAATAAAAAAAAAATGATGTGAATCACTTTATTTAAATATTTGATTTATTTCCGTGTTTTGGAACAGAAACTGCCATATCTCCAATGTATGCTTGTATTGAAATGCCTATAAAATATTGAGATATAAAAATCACAGTCTTTCAAAGCCCATTGAATTACTCAATGAATCTTTGGGTTAAATGGCATGGGCTTTCACTCACTTAGATATGGCTTTAAATTTGCAAAATGGCACTTATTATATGTATTAGTCAGCCAAAGAGGTGCTGATACAAAGTACCAGAAATTTGTTGACTTTTATAAAGGGTATTTATTTGAGATATAAAGCTTAGTTACAAGACCCTAAAGTACGCAAGACAAGGTACATAAGAGGTATTTTCTCACAAAGTCTTTGGCCACATATTGAAGCAAAATGGCAGCCAAATTCTGCGAAGGTTCAGTCTTCCTCTTCCTCTTAAGGCTCCATGGCCCCAGCTTCTTCCAATCTCAGCTGTAGACTGAAGGCCTCATTTCTTTCTGGGCCTTCTCGACTGCTCAGGGCTCTGGTCTTTTCAGCTGAAAACTATTAGGTGAATGGTTCAGCTCTTCCCAAGGCTCAAGGATCAAAAGTGACAAAGTTCTCTCTTTTCTTCTCTATCTTCTTCTGTGTGTCTTCTTGAGTCTATGTCCATTTATATAGACCACCAAGGGGGTGGGGACTTAAGCTGAGTTACACCCTACTGACATGGTAGAATCCAAGCCCTAATCTTAACATAATTTAGTCAAAGTCGTGCAGCTGAATCCAATACAATCAAAGGGGATCACATCCAGATGAACAGAGCAGTTTATAAACATAATCTCTCCTTTTTAAATTCATAAATAATCTAAAACTGCCACACTATACTTTGAAATTTGGGAAAATATTATTTTCTCTTAATTGCATGTTCTTAAAGGGATTCTATGTGTGCCTCACCCAAGATTTACACACTTGCAATACTTTCTGTGCAGGACATCCCTAAATTATGAACTTGGGCAAATCTACTTCTGCTGCATCCACAGAATAAGGGGGTCCTGTGATTGCTCTTCCAGAGCTTTAATTTTATAGGTATACCCAGACAGTCCTTTCTTCATGACTTTCTTGCCTCTCTTTTTCCACTAACTATTGCCAGGTCATTTCTATCATTAGTTAGACTCAAGATGTTACAGAATTTTCTGGAAATCAAAGTCAGCATAATTTGAAATTGCATGGGAATTAATGCCCCATGTGTTTTAATTTGACCAGTACAAGATCACAGTTGGCAGGTAAATTTCTTTTCTCATCTTATTTCATGGGAAACTTGTGCTTTGCTGATGTATCTTAATTATTATTTTTTATTATTATTGAGTTGGTTTATCTCTTCTGATTGAAAGTGTGACAAGTGATATGTGAGTGTGTCTGTGGAATTTTGAGCCTAATCTCTATTTGTTCCTCATTTATTTAATGAGGTTCATTTATAGTTTGAGTAGAACAAATATTGTAGCTAATAATGTGGAAAGGCAATATATTGTGTAAATTTTGGTACAATTATTTTATTGAAAATGAGTAAATGAGAGAAGTACAGATTTCAGATTGGTCATTTCCAAATATTTGCCAATATAAAATAATGTCTATCCACCTAAAGATGTCCAAGTTCTAATTCCCAGAACCTGTGACTCTCTTACCTTTAATGGAATAATGGACATTGCTGTTTGAATTAGATAAGGATATTGATATGGGATGGTTATCCTGTATTATCTGGATTTTCCCCATATAATCACCAAGGAATTTACAGAGAAAAGGAGACATGGGTGTCAGAGGCAGAGCAGGAAATGTGATGAAAGGGGTAGGTTGGAGTGATGTGTTGGTTGGCATGAAGGGGTCCATAAACCAAGGAATAAGGGTATCCTGTAGAAAGTGGAAAAGGCAAGGAATTCGGTCTTCTGACAGCTTGAGTGTTAATGCAGCCAACCATTTTATATTTATGTCCTCCAGATTTGTGAGATAACTTTGCTTTGGTATAAGTCACTAAATTTGTGATAATTTGTTTTCTCAGCAATAAGTAACTAATTCATGAGACAGAATAATTACTTTTAGAAAATTAAAATGTGAAAACCAAGTTAAAAGAAAAAAATTCTATAGTTTTCTTTCTTCACCTTAATTAACTTAACAAAACATATACTATTGTTAATATTGCAAGGTGAGTTTAGCACAATTGCTTCAATTCTTTTCACCTAGCCAGAGGCAAGAATAATTTTATTATTGGAAAATATATTTCTGTAATTGCAAGTGTATTGGATGGTAAAACCAAACATGCCCCTAATAAATTAAAATCAAACACTGACACAAAAAAGTAAAAAACATAAAAACCTGAAAAGCTAAACATTATCAATGTTATATCTTGAGACCAGAAATAACCATCATATATTTTGACTTTTCTGCTTTCAGCTCTTCTGTTTATTTTTAACCACAAGTAGAAATTCACACAATGACATGAAACTCACAGTTATAGGTTTTGTTTGTTTTTCACCTGACAGGAAATATCAAAAATGTAGTTAATTGCTAGCCTCCATCTTCACTTTGCATGCCATGCCTACTTTCTCCCAATTCATCTCAGGTTAAAAACATTTTCCATGTACATAGATGTTTCACATGACTATCAGGTCCTTGAGAAATCATGGCACTTTTAGGAAAATAACTTTTTTCTTTTCTTAAATTTTCATTCCTGAGCATACTAGTTAAAATGCCAAAAGAAGTACATTTGAATTTATGGTTTCATAACAAAGGCAAATTTATACACTAAGGTCTAGTATAATAATATTTAATGAGAAAAGTTTAATTCTATGCTATATTTGAAAGCACATAAATATTTTACTTGGGTGGAATAAAAGTGGTGAAATGTAGGATAATTTTATGGTTTTTCTCAGAATATTGTGCCATAACTGTTTCCGTGTGTTTTGAAGCATTCTTGTGCTTAGTTTCTATTATCCCCTAAAGTTTTATTTGTCTGTGGTGTAAATTGTCTTTAAAGAATAAGATAATAATATGCCCATAAAAGATAGTGAAATAGATGTAAAAAGGGTATAATAAAAAAGAAAAAAATAAAAACTTTAGTAATTGAAAAAAAGACAGGAATGGCAGAGAAAATAGTCTTGCTATTACTTCTCTGTTTAGAAATTACAATTTATTATGTTGTATTTTTTTATTTAAAATTATTATTTTTTTCCATATGTTTGATTTAATTTTATAATTGATATATATTTATTTATTGAACAATTGGTTGGGTATCTTGGGTTGGAATAAAATACTTTAAGATTGTTCCCATTAAAATTTAATTAAAGTAATGTAGCCATTTATTACCTCTTCATTCAAAAGCAGTATTTGGCCCCAATTATCCATTCATGTTCCTTCCAATTCCCTGACCATCCAGCCAAACAACTGACAGCCCATGCATCAGCCAACCATTTCTCTTTTGAAGCAAAATGAACCAGGTGCACTGCTCAAAGTTCTGCCTATTGGGTAGAGGTCCTTTCAGCACTGTCCTTCTGGGAAACCCCAGAAAGGGAATGTAGGGCTGCAGCTGTCCACTTTCAGGTGGTAACTGTATATTGTGCTGAACTATAGGTAAACCAGGCACAAGTTTTCTCTTCCCCATTCAACTGATTTTAAAGAGCTCCCCTAGAGACCATAGCTGGGGGTTGTGAAAAGAAAGGTAATGTGGCTGCAGTGGGCACCATGGGCATATTTGAAACTTCCTCATGAAACTGATTTGTGACTTCAGGACTTGCTCAATAACTACCTTGTACGTACTACCTCCATTTTATAATGGAGTGCCGCTGTGAATGCCTGACTTGAAGAATTAGCAGGTAAGGCAACACCCAAGTTTTGAAAGGCAACTCATTCTTATGGTAAATTAAAAGCTCATAGCTAAGCATTCAGTCTCTGCTAAGTCCTAGTAGCAGGGCAAAAACTTTTCCTCAAAAGAAGAATAATTATCTACAGAGGATGGCAAGGCTTTGCCACAAATGTGTAAGGCTCAGCACTCTGATTCTCTTATATGGGCCTGCCAAATGTTCCAGACAGCATTTATATTTGCTCTTGAAACTTCCAGCAATATTGGATCTACTAAATCATAGGGACCTGTTGCAGACTCAAAATTAGTAGTCTTTTGTTTACTCAATAAATGGGCAGGAGCTCACTCACAAATGAAGAATATGTTGTCTGTAAAAGCCAACAAAGCCAATGAGGAATTGTGCTTCTTTTTTGTTTGTAGGGGAGCCAGATGTAACAGCTTATCTTTCACCTTGAAAGGTAATCTCAACATGACCCACACTATTGGAAACCTAGAAGTTTTACTGAGGTTGAAAGCCCCTGAATTTTTGTGGAATATTTCTCCTACCCACTGACTCATAAATGTCTTACCAATATGTAAAGAGTAGTCACTACTTCTTACTCACTAGGTCCAATCAACATATCATAAATAAATTTGAACATTATGATATTTTTGGAGAAGGAGAGGCTTTCAAATTCCCTTTGGGCTGGAAAGGTGATATGCCCCTGAGGTAGGACAGTGAAGGTACATTTTGGGCCTTACCAGCTGAAAGTAAACTGTTTCTGATGTTCTTTAATAACAATAAATGAGAAAAAACTATTTGCCAGATCAAGAGCTGCATACCAGGTACTGTAATTACAGAAATCATCAGGAGATGACAGTTTGTTATAGCCTCATATGGTTTATCCTCAATCCTCAACACTCATTATGAAGTTAATTTTCTACCCTGGTATCCTTGTGAAGGACCTTCCAAATGCCATCTCAATTTTTTCAGGTTCTCTTACTCTCTTGGATATATCCAGGCCTTCAAACATTCCTTTTGCACTCTTGGATCCAACACAATAAATATTTATCCCATTATTTCTTTCCAATTATAGAAATCTATTACATAAATTCTGAGACTTCAAAAAGTCTTTTAAGATGATATGGAAACATTTATTGAGTGTGTAATTAAAGCTTGAGAAAAACAAAATATAGTTCAAAGAAAAATGTTTATCTATCCACTATGTACAGTTAGACCAAGATCTGAAAATCTAGTGTGAGAGTTTGAAATTATTTTATGAATCCCCAAAAGAGAAAGGTTATATTTTTAATTAATCCATTACTGTGGGTGTGAGACTCTTTTGATTGGACTACTTTAGGAGTGAAGCATTACTCAGGTTGTGTCTGCCCTCTTAGTGGAGCTGATATAAACAGAGACAGAGGAAAAGGAAGCCACCATATTTGACACTGCTTGTGAGAGAAAAGACTCCAGGTTTGCCCACAGCTGAGAACAAGGATAAAAGCCCTAAGAGTCTCAAAGAGCTGAGGCCCAGGAACAGAAGAGACTTATGTCTGATACATCACAGCTGAACTTAGGAAGAAAGTGGAGCAGCTGAGACTGAGAGAAGAGCCCTGGTAAGAGACAAGCCCTATGCCTGGCTGCCGTCAACTGAATTCTGGAAGATGGTAGATTCGGAAAGTGAAGACAGAGACCTATGCAGAAATCAGTGGCGATCTTGCTTTACCAAGTGTCAGCTGACTTTGGTGAGAAAACATCCCTGTTGATGCTTTGCTTTGAACATTTCATAGCCTTGTATCTAAAAGCTTTTACCCCAAATAAATTCCCACTATAAAAGCCAACTCATTTCTTGTACTTTGCTTTGGCAGCTCTGTGGCAAACTAAAAGAGTTAGCTAGCCTACCTTTGGGAGTTCCATTAATTCAGATTATTGTTCATTTCCTAGATCTGTGTTTATCCTCTATCTTTAAGAAAAGAACTTTCATTATTCACCATTCCATGAAGTTAACACTGAGTGAGCATAGCCCTGAGAAATGATCTCTAAATACCTAAATACACACCTGCTTCGACCTTATTAATTCTGCTTTGATTATTTTTGTTCCAATATTTGTTCATTTGAAGAGACATTAAGAGTTTAAATTTACTTTCCCCTCAATAAAATTCACATTTTCCCAGCAAGGATGACTGTACCTGTAATGCATATTAGCAATCTCACAAAAACAAAGTATCGAAGACTTGATTGCTGAGTCTGAATTTGAGCTCCACATAGCTTATATGACTGTTTCCTGAGTAAATAGTCCCTGCTTCTAAGCACTTTAATACATAAAAAGAAAGAACAAAATGATCCTTTCTCATTGTCCATGGATTATCAGGTCTCCTAACCATAACTTATAAATTAATGAAAGTATTCATTAATTGAATGGCAGAAATAAGAAAGAAAAGAATGTTTTTTAAGAAGTATAGGAGAGTTGGTTCATTAGATTTGGCAAATCATTCAGTTGGTTGATACATGTAGAATTTCCAAGTTTTCTTTTTTAAATCTTGGGTGATTAATAAGCGGAAGAGGTTAAAATAGATGTAGAAGCAGAAAGAGATGGATGAGGAGGAAATAAGGAGGAGAAGCAGGAGAAGGAGAAGGAGAAATAGAAGTAGAAAGAGATATAGACTTAGAAGAAGAAGGTGGAGAAGAAAGATAAAATGAAGAAGGAAGAGGAAAAAAAGGGTGAAGGAGAACATTTGGAAAGCAAAGGTGATGAGATCAGTTATACTAAAAATAATTTTGAGGTTCAATTACATTTTCAAGGTACAGAACTAGAACCACAGATAGATGTTATTCTCGCAAAGTGTGGAGTTAAACGGAAAGGAAATATTGGAAGCAACTGCAGTGAATAAAGTTTAAAAGGGAATACAGCATTTTTTCTACTTAGGATGTAGAAATCTGCAAAAAAGTATTGTTCCAACTCTAACAATTTTTAAAAAGCCAAATGATTTTTTTAAAAATTCACAGCTTTTCATGAGTACACCAGAGAGTTGAGTTTGCAAACATCCAACTAATTCTAAATCTAAGGTGGGACAAGGCCTCAAACAGGACATGGGACTAATAAACTATTTCAACTTTGTCAGAGAGTGGAAGAAACAGATGGCCATAGTACAAGCAGCTATGAAGAAATCAGTTAAATAAGTAGTTTTTAAAGCCAAGTGTGGACTGGAGTATCAGTTGGATAAAGAATTGAAACTTAGGTTCAAGGGGTTTGCATTCACAATCAATATCTTCTGAGCAGGTCTCTACCAAGTGTTCTTGATAAAGACTGGGGAAAGCCTAGAAAATTTCTGTCAAATTCACAGTGCAACCCACAAAATACCAAAAATATTTCTCTCTGACCAGCTGAGGGACTGCTATAACTTTTCCAACTACTGATTTATTATTTATTCTTCACTAACAATAAATATGATGTATTGAGTTATATAATCATAGAATTGTGTCTTCTTTCTGAGAACATCCAATCTTTAACAGACATTTTTTCCTTATCATGTCCTTCTAATTATTAATAAAATGTCTAAATCCTATGATGCTTTATTCTTAAATTTTATTTGTTTATCATATATACACATCCATAAATAATAAGTGTATAATATAAGTATTGAACTTACAAAACAACATGCGTTTCATCATACAGAACTCCTATATATTACCCTACAACCAACACCTTGCATTATTGTGAAACAATTGTTACAAATTATCAAACAGCATTGTGAAAATAATACTACTAACTATAGCTAATACCTTATATGTGGTATATTTTTCCCGCACCCACCTCGTTAATGACTCCTTGTATTAGTATTATATATGAATTATAGTGCATGAGAGAATGTTCTCATATTTGTTCTATTAACCATAGTCCATCTTCCAACACAGGATTCATAATGTTGTAAAGCTCCATGTTTTATATAATCCATGCAAAGTGTACACTCAGTGGCTCTCATATTCATCACAGAGTTGTGCTATCATCACCTCAGACAATTTTAGAATGTTTTCATTACTGCAAAAGGAAAAATCCCATGTTTCTTTATACCCCGTATTGTTGTCTTTTAGAATTGATATATCTTTGTCATTGCTTCAAAAATATTACAATATTACTTTTAACTATAATCCAAAAGTTACATTAGTTGTAATTTCCCAAGTACTACCATATTCTTAACACTTTGAAAAGGAGGAAAATATTATATTTTACTATTAATCACAATCTTATACTTTACTATAATTTATACTTTACTATTTACTGCAATCTTCACCCACCACCAAAATTACTATTATAAAGTCATACATTATTCACTAGCTTTCTTTCAACTGAAACATTACATGCACAGACTACCCCTTTTAGCCACAATCACATTTATAAATCAACGGCATTACTTATAATTATTATAATGTATTACTATCAACTCTATTCATTTCCACACATTTACAATAAACCTTATTAAAAATTCTGCATGCATTAAACATCAGCTCTTATTTTTCAACCCCCATTCAATTTTCTAGTAACCTATATGCTAGAGTTTGCTTCCTTGAGTGTACTTATCATTTTAGTTCATATTAGTGAGATCATACAATATTTGTCCTTTTGTGACTGACACAGTTCATGCAACACAATGTCCTAAAGGTTCATCCATGTTGTCATATGCCTCCTGATTTCATTTCTTCCTAGAGCTGAATATTATTCCAATATTGTATATACCACATTTTGTTTATCCACTCATCAAAAGATGCATACTTGGCTTGTCTCCACATTTTCGTGATTGTGAATAATGCTGCTGTGAACATTAGTGTGCAAATCTGAGTTTGTGTCCCTGCTTTCTGGTCTTGTGACTATATTCTTAGTAAAGGGATTGCTGGATCATATGGCAGTTTTATATTTAGTTTCTTGAGGAAACACAAAACTCTTTTCTACAAAGCCTGCAGCATTCTACATTCCCACCAACAGTGAAGGAATTTTCCTATTTCTCCTCACCCTCTCCAGCACTTAGAGTTTTCTGTAATAATAGCAATTCTATAAGGTGTGAAATGATATTTCAGTGTAGCTTTGATTGACATTTCCCTAATAGATAATAATTTTGAACATTTTTTCATGTGTTTTGGGCCATTTCTATTTCCTATTTGGAGAATGCTTATACAAGTCTTTGGTTCATTTTTTAATTGGGTTCCTGTCTTTTCATAATTGGGTTGTATGATCTCTTTATATAATATGAATATCAAACCCTTATCAGTTATGTGGTTTCCAAATATTTTATTGCATTGAGTGGGCTGTCTTTTCATTTTCCCGTCAAAGTCCTTTGAAGCACAAAAGTGTTAAGTTTAAGGAGGTCCCATTTATTTTTTATTTTGTTGCTTGTGCTTTGGGTGTAAGGTTTAAGAAATCACAACTTACCACAAGATCTTAAAGATGTTTTCCTACATTTCCTTCCAGGAGTTTTATTGTTGTAGCTTTTATAAGTCTTTGATCCATTTTAAGTTAATTTTGGTATAAGGCTTGTAGCAATTTGATATAGTTATGAATATGGATAGATATGGATTATGTTTGTAAACTGGTCTGTTCTTCTGGGCATGATTAAATTATGATTAGGGCTTTGGGCCATGTCAGTGGGACAATGAGCCCCACCCATGGTGGGTGGGGTCTCAAAGATAAAAGACATGGCAAAAGGCAAAGTTGAAATTTTTGAGTTGCAGTTATGATGTTGGAGTCTTGAGCTGAAGCCCTGGGAAACAAGCATACAAAGGAGCTTGGTCGTGAGGAAGGAGAGAAGGCCCTGGGAAAGAGATGAGCCCTTTGCCTGATAGTCTACAGCTGGCCTTGTGGAGAAAACAAGCAGCTGAACCTAAAGAGAATCAAGCCCCAGGATGAGAGGAACCAAGGAAGCCAGACCCCTGACAGAGCTGGGTTGGGAAAGTAACTGGCTTTATGGCTTGGTAATTGTAAGCTTCTAGCCCACACTTTATAAAAACCAACCAATTTCTGGTATTTTACATCAGCACTCCTTTGGCTGACTAATACAGAATTTGGTACCAAGGTGTGGGCAAGTGCTTTTTCAATTACTAAAATGCTGGAATGGTTCTATAAATGGGTAAGGGGGATTTTTTGGAGCAATTGTGAAACGTTTGATGGAAAAGTCCTAGATCACTTTGAAGAGATTGTTGGTAGCAATATGGATGTGAAAGAGACTCTTTATGATGCCTTAGAAGTAAATGATGAAACTATTATTGGAAGCTGGAGGAAAGGCGATCCATGTTTTAAAGTTGCAGAGAATTTAGCAAGAGAAATCGTGAGCTTACAAAAGCAATCATGTGTAATGTGGAGAATTCCCATAAATCACACTTCAATCAAAACCTTATATTATTGGGGAACATTTGTGACACATTAAGAAAGAACATGATTAGACTATTACCACTAATTATAGTCCATAGCATACGCTTGGTATAGTTTATTCCATACACCCTCTATTTTTAACACTACACATTTGGGAGGTGTTTGATGACTATTTCAGTCTCCTTACTTGTGACTCATTTTTTGAGATCTCCTGTTACTTCAAGGGTCAGTGTAATTTGTATGTGTGCTTCTAGGAATTTGTTTATTTTGTCTACCTTGTCTAGTTGTTCATAGTGACCTCTTATGATCTATTTTATTTTTGTTGGGTTGGTACTAATGATTCCTCTCATTTCTTACTTTATTTGTATCTTCTCTCATTTTTTCTTTGTCAATCTAACTAAGAGTTTATCAATATTTATTTTATCTTTTTAAAGAACCAACTTACGCTAAGATTGTTTGTCTCTATTGCTTTTTGTTTTCAATTTCATTTATTTTTGCTCTAACCTTTTCTATTTCTTTCCTTCTGCTTTCTTTGGGAATAGTTTGCTGTTCTGTTTATATTTTCTGCAGTTGTTCATTGAGATCTTTTATTTTAATTCTTTCTTCTTTTTTAAAGTAAGCATTAAGATCTATACATTTCCCTCTCAGAACTGCCTTCACTGCATCCCATAGGTTCTGATAAGCTGTGTTCTCATTTTCATTCATCTGAAGATATTTACTGAATTCTCTTGCAATTTCTCCTTTGACCTACTGATTGTTTAAGATTGTGTTGTTTAACCTCCATAAAGTTGTGAGTTTTCCCTTTCTCCACCTGTTGATTATTTCCAGCTTCATTCTCTTATCATCATAAATAGTGCTTTGTGAAATTTCAAACTTTTTAAATTTAAGACTTGTTTTGTGATACAACATATGGTCTATCCTGGAGAAAGATCCATGAGTGCTTAAGAAGAATGTATATCCTAAGCTTTTGGCATGCAATATTCTACATATATCTGTGAGGTCTACTTCATTTATCATATTATTCAAGTTCTCTGTTTCCTTATTGATCCTTTTCCAGGCTGTTCTATCCAAACGTGAGAGTGTTGTATTGAAGTCTCCAACAATTATTATAGAGACATATATTTCTCTCTTTAGTGTTGTAAGGGTGCCTCATGTATTATGGGGTACTCTAGTTAGTTGCATAGTATTTATTTTTGTTATTTCTTTCTGGTGAATTGCTCCTTTTATTCATATATAATATCCATATTAGTCGGCAAAAGGGGTGTGATGCAAATACAAGGAATCTGTTGGTTTTTATAAAGGGTATTTATTTGGGGTAGAAGCTTACAGTTACCAGGCCATAAAGCATAAATTACTTCCTTCACCAGAGTCTGTTGCCATGTGTTGGAGCATGATGGCTGCCAAGAGTTCAAGCTTCCTGGGTTCGTCTCCTCCTGGGGTTTGTTTTTCTCCAAGCTCAGTTGCCCTGCTGTTTCCACAAGGCCAGCTGTAGATTATCAAGCAACTAGCTTTGTTTTTCTCCCTGGGGCTCGATTCTCTCTGGGCTCTGGTGCTTTGCTCCTTTGGGTGCTTACTTGCTGGACTCCAGCTCAAAACTCTAACTCTCTTCTCTGAAGTGTAGTTTTCTCTGTGAGTCTCCACCCACCAAGGGGCTGGGGACACAACATCCTCCTGGCATGGCCCAACCAAATCCTAATCATAATTTAATCATGCCCAGGTGCAGACCAGTTTACAAACATAATCCAAAGTCTGTTTTTAGAATTTATAAACAATATCAAAGTGCCACAATATCTTTCTTCATCTTTTAAGCATTTTTGTATTTAAAGTCAATTTTGTCTGGTATTACTATTGTTACTCCAGCTCTTTTTTGATTACTGTTTGTGTGGAACATTTTTTCCCAAACTTTCCTTTCAGTCTCTGTCCCTTGTGTGTAAGGTGAGTCTCTTGTAGACAAAATATGAATTGTTATTTTTGTTATCCATTCTGTGTCTTTTTACTGTGGAGTTAAATCTATTAACACTTAATGTTATTTCTGTAAAGGCATTACTTACTTCATCCATTGTACCTTTTGACTTTTCATTGACCTACCTTACAATTATCGATCTTTTTACCCTTTTTGTTGCCCAGTGTTTTTGAACACAGTCAAAAATACGAACATTGTCTAACATGTTCCAAACATCCCCCTCTCCTGGCTTATATGGGTGACTATTGTTTCATGATAAATTTCAGCTTTAGATTTGTTTCAGTCTGTTCTCCCTATAGATAAGATTTATTAAAATACCTAATCATAAAAGTCCTCTCATATCCTGAGAGCATCCAATCCAAAGCAAATTCCTGTTTCCTTAAAAACTTCCCCAAATCACTAACACAAGCCCATCCTATAATAAGTCTTTTCTAATACTTTCTTCCTGAAATGGCCTAAGGTTCTCCAAAATGAAAGTTCTTCCTTATTACCATGAGTAATACCCAACTTACTCAACCACAAGAATGTTCCCGGTGTCTTTGGCTGGAGGGCATTGACAGTTGCCATTACATTACTTGTCATTACAGGGCCACTGTACATGGAGAGGTCACAAAAGATGAGCTGGAAAACTGACCCCAAGATATAATGTCAATGCAGGTTTTCTGAATAAAGTCCCTCACGTTGCTGATTTTTTTTTGCCACATTTCCCTCAAATTGCTGATTTTTTTTCTCTGTCTCCTAAAAGCAGATTAATATTTTTGAATGAGAATCCTTTGTAGATGGCATCTCTCTCACTTAATTCCTACCATCCTGCTACTTTAAGATAGAGTAAAACTTGGTTTCTCTTTGCTATCAACGAGTAGCATCTGCTGACATGACTGCGAGTCTCGGGTCTTGGCCCTGCAGTACTGCAAACTGGCACCACATTACCCCATGCACCCCAAGTGACATCACCATGACCTTTAGGCAGGTTTTAACCTCAGCATTACTCAAGATTGGAATCCAAGTAGCTGAATTATCCAAACAACAACTGTAGTTGGTGCCAGGCTACTTCCCCTCCCCTGTTTTTGGGAAAGAGAGCTTCTACTTCCAGCCGGGGAGTGGGTCTATTGGTGATCTAACCACCCCTGCAAAATGGAGGAATCAAATCAGGAATCTTCACAGCAGATGGTCATTTCCCTCTTCCTGTTCTTCCCTGGATGGTACACTATATTCTTCTCAATCATTTATTTTTAACACTCTCTTACTTAGAAACTGCCCATTTCCCAATGGTTGTGTTCTTCCTTGCTACATTGAGTAATAAAGCTAACTTGTTGAGGAAAATTTTCTTAATGGTTTTTGGCTTAAGAGCATTGACAATTTCTTACTTAAAAGACTAGCAGACAGCATAAATAGGATGCACAGATAGATGAGAAATATTTTTTTAGATAGATGGGTACTACAAGGGAATATCCAATGAAATGCTGGAAATAAGACTTTTAAAAGTACACAAACACAATACCATAAAGAAAGAATTTCTTCAATAGCTTCATCAGGAAAGTCAGTGGAGCTGAGGAAAGAATAAGCAAACTTGAAGACAAGCCAAAATGATTTAAGAAACATAAAGAAAGTTAAAGAAAAATCTAGAGTGGTAAAATTATCCAAGATTTATGGGACAATATCAAACAATTTAATATAAATGTAGTTAACAGTTCTACAACAAGAATAGAAAGGAAATGGACCAGAAGAAATATGTAAGGCCAAGACTTTTCCAAAAATATGTAAAGGCTTTGAATCAGAGGACCATAAATGTCAGTGAAACCCCAGGAAGAATAAATGCAAAAATCAAATCTACGAACCATACATCTGGATTCATCAGACTTACTGCTTAAAAACAAAGATAAGTACACAAATAGGAAGGAATCCAGAGGAAAGTACGTATCACATACATATGAAAAAATATAATAATTATAAGAGACTCAACATCCATATTGATACAAGAAAGAAGAAAATGGAAAGATATATTTAAAATATGGAGAGATAAAACTCATTCCTGGTTTCAACACCTACTGAAAACAACATTCCAATATACAAACAAAATAAATATATTTTAGGAAGATTAATACAGATGCACACAGAGAAATAATTATTTTTCCAGCAGACTTATGCTTTAAAAAATATCCAGACAGGAATATGATAACAGAAGGACACTAAACATAGACACAAATGACACTGAAACTGTAAAAATGAAGGTAGATAAATCAAATACTTGGTTTTACTGTTTTAATTGCTTGAAGCAAAACTAGGTTGATGAATTGTTGGTTTTAAGCCATATAAAAAGTAAATTTATGTCAAAAATAAAATTCGAAATAAGAATTGAGTCTCTACTACTTTACAGTTCTAATTTTATAAGTTAGGTGGCATGTTAGTTTAGGTAGGCTAAGATAAAGTAAACGTGCATATAATAATCCCTAGGACAAGCACTGAAAGAGAGAAAAAACTTACAAACATAAGGATTTAAGGTAATGATATGAATAAAGTCACCCACTAATATTAAACAGATTGTAAGAAAATGTTAAAAACAAATTTTAGTTGTTAACTTTGATACTTTGTACTAAGCATAGAATTGCTTGTATGCTCACATCAATAGAAATTGGTAATCTCTTTAGTCCTATGTCTCTTTTATTTTTTTATTTTTTTATTTCTTAACATTTTTTTATTGTTGGTAAAAATCAAAATTTTTCACAATACATACCAATATTTGTAAAATGATGTATAAATACATATGCATA